>APFE031309197.1:73771-146051 GCA_000404065.3 Pinus taeda | reverse complement strand
TTCGCTTCTAACTTCTCCTTTATAAATCAATCTTTTAAGAACAGAGAACCCAATAGATCAGATCTTAAGATATTCAAAGACACAAAAGATGCTCAAGCCAAATGATCTTCTTTGCTTTATATAGGCTAGCTCTTCCTCAAATCAAGGATCATGGGGCTCAATAATAATAATAAAATAATCAATACCGCGGGCCAAAACCATGATAACCCAATACTGTTGGCTAAATACCACTAAGAAACCCCACGGGTGGGCGCTTAACTCCCTTGGAATGTGTGCACTGGGGTACGCACTCCATGAATGGGTGACCCGCGTATTCAGACGCGGTCCCTGCATGGTATGGCTGCGGGTACGCACCTCCTGAACTGTTCTCCTGCGTACTTCTTTATTTTCATCAAAAATGAGAGCCATGCCATGGGTGTTGCCATCAAGTACAAAATCTGAAACATATAATCATACCAGAACCATAATGCCAACACATGCATCTTTTCAAAGACGCAACGATTGATGAGGGCTGAGACTACACAATGCGTAGTTCAGTCAAGATTCGGTGAAGTTGAGATTCCCAATCAGGAAGATTTGTGGAAAAGTGGCTAAGTGTGGGAGGAAGATAGACTTGTGATGAACCTGAACTTGTGATCACACTTAACATACTTTGTCGACACGAAAACATAGACCATTGGAACAATAAGAAAGAATTTCCCGCTGCGTGATTGTCTCATAATAAGAAGCGACAAGTTCGAAACTTGAGATAGACAAATACCAACCTTCAAAACCACCAGAAAAGGTCTGCAAGCATGGCAAAATAGTCAAACATGCCGAAAGACGATAACTGATCCAACAAGAAAAAAGGGTCAAAGGACTCTAGGAAAGCTCATGAAATGAGCTTAAGTGTTTGCAACAATCAAGGGAAAGACCAAGGAAGGCTTCAAAATTTGAGTGCAAGCCAAAATTTTGGAGGGTGTTGCAGCCGCTACAATAGTCCCATAAGAGCTCATAACTGAAATATGATTCACCCACACTCTCCTACTGAGAGCATCTACAATCTTGTTCTCCTTGCCCTTGCATTTGATCTCAAAGTCAAACTCAGTGAGGGTAGCCAACCATCTAGCTTGCCTGGAATTCAGATTGGGTTGGTCAAACAAGTACCTCAACCCACTATGATCACTCATCAAGATGAACCTCCTGCCATGAAGATAATGTCTCCATATCTTCAATGCATGAATGATAGTTTCCAACTCAAGATCACGAATCAAATAGTTGTGCTCGTGGTCATTTAACTTCCTTGATTCATTGTATACCCCTTACTGTTCCTACATCAGGACACCACCAAGTCCTTCTTTGCAAGCATCTATACAAACCACAAAATTCTTGTCAGGATTTGCAATCTTTAATATTGGAGCATTTGTAAGCAAATGCTTCAACTGCTCAAACTAGATGTACACTCCTCCTTCCATTCAAACTTCTTTCCTTTTCTCTACAAGGATGTGATGGGATAGCCAATCTTTGAGAAGTTCCCGATGAACTACCTGTAATAACCTGCTAGTCCCAAGAATGATATGACCTCATCCACATTCCTAGGATTTGGCCACCCCATGATAACTTTTCTGGGTCCACTATTACCCCTTCCTTGGAAACAACATGTCTCAAGTAGTGAATTTGAGACTGAAATAAATTGCACTTGTTGAGCTTGACATACAACCGATGCTCTATCAACAATCTCAACACAACTGTCAGGTGCTCTGAATTATTTTCCTCATTCTTGGAGTATATCAATATATCATCAATAAACACTATCACAAACTTGTTTAGGTAAGGATGCAACACATTGTTCATTAAATACATAACTCATAATGTCCATACCTTGTATGAAATACAATCTTGTAGATCTCTTCTTCTTGGATGCGCACCTAATCCTGATCTCAAATCAATATTTGAAAACATTACTACTCCCTTCAATTGATAAAACAAGTCATCAATCCTCGACAATGGACACCTGTTCTTGACAATCACTTTGTTCAGTTGCTTGTAATCAATGCACAATATAAGAGTATTGTCCTTCTTCTTTAAAAACAATACTGGTGCACCCCAAGGTGACACACTTGGCCTTATATATCTTTTATCAAGCATTTCCTTAAGCTGCATCTTCAATTCCACCAACTCTGGAATGCTCATCTTGTATGGTTCCTTAGATTTTGTTGATGCTCCCGACATTAAATTAATAGAAAATTACATCTCTGTGTGAGGATGGAACTCTAAAATCTCCGCAGGAAAGACATCCTGAAAGTACTTCAAAACATGATACTTCTTCAGGACTTTGTCATCCTCAACATCGTTCCCTTTATCACTCGAAATATGAACTATAAATAATACACATCCATTTATGCAACTGTGCTTTGCTTGCATAGCTATAACCATTCTCACTAATGTAGGCTTCTTCTTACCCTGCAAAATTCTCCTTTCCCCATCATCATCCAGACAATCAATAACCTTGTCATAGAAGTCCACTTTAGTCCTGTGAATGAACAACCAATCCATGCCCAATTACATACTATATGGACCCATATCATTCAACTTAAATGCACAATATCTCACCCGATGATGAACTCTTCTCTTGGTCCCTATATCCAATTACACCAACCAAGATTTTGCATGCACTTCTTTATTCAAATTCAAGCAACACTTCTCCACTAGGTTAGGACTGATATAACTCTAATTTGATCTAACATCAATCAAAATGGAAACAACTTGATGATGAAGCTTACCTTCCATGTCAATAATGGATGTCTGATGATTAGCCTGCCTGTTATCCACTATTGCATAAATCTGAGGAATATGCTACGCAAAATCTCCAACTCTCTGTGCCTCCTTAGCACTTTAAATATGAGACTTGCCACCTTTGTGCAATGCTCTCCACCATAAGTCCTGTTATCACTCCTCTGGATATCCAAGGTTGAGGAAGAGTCCAACTAAGGTAACCATAGGCTAGTATTTTGACTTGGTAGCTAGCCCTACCAAACCAGAGAGCGATCTCTCCAAAGGATCACAGCCAGGAGGGTTGAATAGATTAGGGTTTTAGGCTAGATGTAAAGTGCAGAGGATTGTTTGATTTGATTTTGGTTGGGTAGTCAAAAGGATGAGTGAATTAGGTCAGAGAATGAACTAGGTTAGGGCAAAGTGAATCTGAATTGCAGACATCTGATGGGGCATGGTAGGCAAGGTGATTTAAACTTAGTAGTATAGTGATGAGATGGTTTAGACTAGTGAGATGCTAAAAAGAGCATGAGGGTCATGATTTCTTTTTAAACTGAAGAAATGAAACAATCTATGATGATTTTCCCAAAACAGAGCATACAAAGATGAATTCTGTTGATCACACCTTGAAAATCAAACACAATTAGAGTGAAACGGATCATGAAAGGAACAAAACATTCACACGTATGAAACTGAAGAAGAAACAAGATCAAAATACCAAGCCACAGGAATCCCACCAAAATAGCTGCAACTTCATCCAATATATTCCATGCCAAAGTCTGAAAGCTATTACAACATCCAAGAGAGTCCAACCTGTAAAATGACTAATAAAATACATAATATAGACCTCAAACCAAATCATCCTAACCTCAGGGGTCGAATCCATGAGAGAAGGAGCAATTGCAAGAAAAACTGAACTGATAGCTAGAGTATAGGGTGGTCAAAGTGACTCATCCCTAACTAAAGAAAATTGATTCATTACAAGTCATGTAGGCCATTTAACTAATGTATTTACCCTAGATAACAGTAAGAAACATAATAATTACATCATCCTTGTCAATTAAATCAGTAAAACATCAATTTCCCATAGGTGAAAATCAACTTGGAGAGAAACAGTGAAAATTGGAGAAGGCTGTTAAACGCACCCTTTCAGTGTCAAACGCGCCCTAGAAGTTTAGGACCGCTTTTGGGTGCCTTCCCGGTGTCCAAATTTGTTCCAAGATAGCTCGTTGGAACTCCATTCAAGTCTACTTTCCAGATATGTCTTCAATTTTCAATTTGGAGCTAATTTTCCCTATCAAAAACTCAATCTCCCAATACTGGTAAATGCGCAGCGCCCAAGCCAGAAATGAGGCAAAAAGGTGGTTTTTTGACCTTTTTGGCTGACCCGTTTGTCTCCAAATGCTTAGAAAATGCATAGGGTGTATGTCCTCATCAATCTGAATCCAAATATGTTGACCTTTTTCTCATAAGATGCCCCAAAAAAGAGTGCAACACCCTTGGTGCTGCGCGTTTGACCTTTTGACTGTGCTAAAAATGCCTCAAAAAACCAGTAATTCACAAGTTACAAAATTTGCTTGAAAACTTGTCAAAATTGGTGGGATGACAACTGATCGTGTGTTTGAGGCATGGAGTGACACTTCAGCAAGAATGTCTAGCCTCCATTTCTCCTCTTGCTTGGTCAAGGCTTCAATCTTCTCTTTTGCAGCTTTGAGTTTTTGGAGTCAAACCCTAGGGAGGTGATGAAATAGAATGTAGGTGTAGAGAGTATGGAATGGTGTGAGGAAATTGAGGAGATGGAAATGGGGATGTGTAATATGAGGGAGGTGGCAAGGGTAGTTTTGAAATGTAGGAATGGCAGTGGGAATATAGGAAATGATATTTAGGAGGGGAATTATGTTACTAGGGTTTTGAACTTAGTATGACTCCAAAACAAAATGAAACACCATATAAATCAATTGTGAAGGAGAGGAATAATGCAATTATAACCTAATTGCTTGCTGGAGCACCTTGGTGGCAAATTTTGATTCTTGGAGAAATGTAGTGCATTTTGGGCAACCTCTGGAAGTTTTTGGGCAAACATGCCGTCTCTTTACAGGTGCGCAATGCCCTTAGGAAATGCATAGAAATTCTAGGAAAATGCGCAACACTCTGGTCATACGAGCGCTCCAACTTGCAGGTTGATTTTGGCTACCTTCCTGGTGCCCACATTTATCCTAGGATAGCTCATTGGAAGGCTTGTCCTGTCTAGTTTGCAAATCTACCTTCAGTTTCCAAAATGGACATGATTGGACCCTCAAAAAGTTGATTCTCCCAACGCTGGTAAAAAAGTACAGAATGAGGGTGCAAAAATGAAATATTTTCTTAAAGGAAACTTTTGGAGGCATTACTCAACTCCCAATTGAGCTCATGATAGCTCATGGGAAAGATATTTCTACCTAGTTATCATTTGACTCAGCCAAAAAGTCATTTGGACACTCCATCTAGGATAAAAATTGATTTTCCTAAGGTCACTCCAGAAGTGAAACAACTCTCTTGTAGCAATTGTATTTTTGACATTTATCCAAAACCATAACACCTGTGTAAAAACTGAAGGAAGTTTTTCATGATTTTCCTATGATGGACAAAAACCTCTCTCACTTTTGTAAAATTCATCCTTGTTTTGTTGGAAACATACTTGGAAGAAAAACTAGCCCTATATGTGGCAAATGATTTGTCCCTTGGAATGACTTGTTGAAAAATGATGGAGGCATGATGTTTATGAATTGGAATGCCCTCATATTTGCTGAAATTACCTCCCTTAGGCCTCCTCTTCTCAGATGTATCTGATTCCAGAGCCAACCCTAGCTCTGTTGGAGAGGAAATTAGGGTTTAGTGCTTGTGGAAAATGATGATTTGGACACCCTTGGGAAAAGACAACTCCCTTTGGCATTCAGTTAACTTTTGAAAATTTACCCTTTTGGCTTATGGAACTTTTAACTTACAAAACTTGGAACCATGAGACTTATTACATATTAAAACCATAAAATTACATTTTTGCTTGAATATTCAAATTACAAACTATTTTGCTGATGAAATATTGTTTATTCTTACTCCTTCACTTGCTGGTATTTTATGCAGGAGATGGTGTTTTAGTGGACCTTGGAAACCCTAAGACCTAATGGAGAATTTGGGTGGCCGTGACCATGATGAAAATGACTGTCATGATGAAGACAAGTCATGACTAATGGTATACTTCAACAAAAGGTGAAATGAGCTAGCAAGGGGTAAATTTCTAAAAGGAGTAAAGGAAACCCTAATTCAACCTTCAGTGACCAAATTTTTGCATGATGACCTAGTGGAATGAAACGAAATTCAGAATGGGACCCTGATATGATATGAAAAGAGGATTTTGAGAACTGATGGCAGTATGAAAATACTGACACTAACAAGTCCAACACCTCAAAGGACTCCAATCATTACCCTTATTCTTCTCCTTAGGTTGAAATCCATGTCCTCTATCAATGAAATTGAACTTCTTGTACGATGCTACATTCTCCTTGTCACCTACATCTTGAGGTGTTCCTCGCTTCTTAGCCCACTTTCCTTTAGTATTTTCATTACTTTTCCAATCCCGCTTAGGATCTGACTTGCGCTTAGATTGCTCATAACAATGCTTCAGCTTCCTGATGACTTCCTCCAATCACTAAGGCTCATCATACTCAATTCAATCTTTAAATGCTACTGGAAATCCACTGACAAACCTTTGGACCTTTTTCTTCTCATCCTTAAGGTAGGGTACATACCTCAAAAACTATAGGAACTTGGTTGTGTACTCTTCATATGTCATGGAACCCATCTTCAACTCATAGAATTCCTTGGCCTTTCCATTATAATATCTCTTAAACAAGTACTTCTTCCTCAAGAGTATTTTAAACTCATGCCAACTAAGCTTCTCTACCACGATGCCTCTGACACACTTCACATCTTCCCACCAGATATCTATTTTTCCCTTAAGGCTGAAGATCGCTATCTTGGCTTTCATATTCTCTGAATAATCATGCAATATGAATAACTTCTTCATCCCAAGTGTCTAGTCAATTTAATTTCCTAAATTTATCTACATAAATTATCATTCCGAGTATCGTAAACTGATGAAGTGTGGTGCACTATATGTGCTTAGTTAACCCTTTTTCTTACTTCGTTGTTTTATAGTTTTTGGGGGTTTTGTTTCTTATGCTTAAGGAAATTAATCTAAGAAAGAAAAGCTATGCTTCTAGGTGAAATCTCTGAATGTTAATGGACAATTAAATCTAATGACTTCTAATGTTAGAATCTAATTTCTAAAGAAAGGAGAAAATGAAACAAATCAAAATTTTGAACAGCTAGATTAATCTAAGCTGGCAAAATATCTATGAAATGAAAGCAAAAATGATAACAGCTAAATGAAATCCAAGAAAGAAAAAATAAAACCACTGCAATTAAAGTAAAGGCAACTAATGCTCTGCAAGTAATCTCATCTATAAACATAACACTTTGCCAATTAGTCTTGAAGATCAGTCATCAGCTAAAGGCTCCAGAAATATTAGCTTATAACATGAGAAAATGCTTTCTAACTCTAAACTAATGAATAACAAGTAAACTCATTTATAAACATAACACTTTGCCAATTAGTCTTGAAGATCAGTCATTAGCTAAAGGCTCCAGAAATATTAGCTTATAACATGAGTGACTATATTAAGAAAGAAAAGGTACTGAACAACAAAAAAATCTCATCCATAAACTCAATATTTCGCTAATTAGCTTGAATTCATCAACTAAAGGCTCCAGAAATATCCATTTATGTAATGAGTGACTAATCTAATAAACAAATACAAGAAACATGTACATAAAAACTAATCTACTGTGTGCTCTAGTGCTCCAAGCACCAATTGGAAAATAGGAGGACTACTTTCTTAGACTATTTTGTTAAGCATAGATTACACAGTTAGATAAATCTACAATCAACCGGTTGAACACACTTGCATAAATTAAAATTGCATGAATGGAACATCTAAACTATCAAACTTGAAAGCAATAAAATGACATACTTGAATGAAATCAAAGAAAAATTACAAAACAAAATCTACTCTACCTTACATCCTAATATGCTACATGACATCTACTTCACATCTCCTTCCATGTTGAGAACATCAAAGCTTTATTCAAATTCTTCAAAATTACAAAGTACAACAAAGCTCTCCAAAGCTTTCCAAATCCATCAAGGAAAAACTACAAGCTCCAAGCTATCCAAAAAGCTACCAAAATGCTAACAAATGAAGAAGAGAGATCTCCTATTTATACAAAAAGATGAGAAGTCATCTCATTAATGATAGTCCATGAATCTCTCCCTCTACCTCTAGAGTCCTAATCAAAATAGGAACTGATAATACACGTCTTCTTAGAGTTTCAATACAATTAGGAAATGTGACACATATCCTCATGATCCCATGATCCTCTCCACTCAAATTCGAATTTGGCCTTAGGGTGCCACATAAAGGTCTTCTAGAAGCCTCCTTTTGACCTACACATGTCACAATCTCAACCCACTTGTTAGGTATAAGCATATGCACATTATTTTCTAATTTTTAACCACAAATTCACTTAAAAAGGCTAATAATTAATAAAGTTTGGAAAAACATAAATGTGACCCAATGATAATAAAAGTGGGATGAATGTAGTGACATGGTAGTGAAATGAAGGTGATATAATGGACATAATAGTGAAAGTGTAATGGAAATGAATGACAATTTCAAGACCCAACATACCCCCCAACTGAAGCTATTGCATGTCCTCATGCAATATATATTACATTAATTATTTTCATCCTTGAGCTTTGGCTTAACTTTGCATGATATCATTTGATAACTTCATACATCTGCAAAGTGTTTTACTTGAATTGCAACATGGTTGGTTCTTGTGTTACAACCATATTTTGTTGTTGCATTCTATTTTGATATGTGAACTTTGCATAATGATATTTCGATTTTTTTGTTGTTGTTGCAAACTATATCTTTATTGGATTGCGTGATGGTTGGTTCTTGTGTGACAACTATGATTGTGTTTGTATCCAATTATCCTTTAAGCACTTTTTAAAAAGCCATTGTATGCTCATAATAACAATGTAATAGTTAATATATTTTTGAAGTATGTAGGCTTCTGAATATGATATGAACATGGCAAGATATGAATATGAATGTATTCCCCCCCCAACTGATGGTATTGACAATTTTATGAAATGAGGAAGAGACATGTTTTTCCAACAATTGTCATTCTAGCTTTTTATGGAATTCCGTGGTCAAAAGTTAGAAAATGACGTACCTTAACTTACCCTTTGAAATGGATGAGTTCTATTTGTGGTGGCTACAAAATTCTGATCATATTCTTCTTCAAGTGGTTGGACAAAAAGATTCATGGATAAAAGAGTCAAGATGACTTTTTATTGCTTCTACTAAAACTTGATGAATCTACTACTGAATAGTGTTGATTTGTTTTATATCTGCTCCAAAATGCTGAAAATAATAGTCTTCATGTCTTCAAAACTCATTGGCACAATTCCTACTATGTGAAAAGATGTTCTGATGTTGAACATAGCAAGAAATTATTGACTTAGTGGCCATTAATGAATTCCACCAATCAACATGAGAACTCTCACAATTGATGACAATGAGAGTCAAGATGCCCAAACACATCTTGCTAGGTACGAATGAATTTGCCGATGTTGAGTCACCTAGAAGATCCGATGAACAAGGAACATTAATGTATTCCCATTGTTTGTTGGCATGAGGACTTGCCATTAAGGCATGCAAGTCTCAAGGTGTTTTTGCAAGGAACTTAGACTCAAAGGACTATGGACTTAATAATTTGCATTGAAGTAGGGCTTATTTGCGAAATGAAAATGACAGGGAAGAGAAGATGAAAATGGAAGATGGCAATGGGAAATAAGCATGTGAATGAGCCTCTTTCTTTTATTTGTGGGTTATGAATGGACAAAAAGTAATGGAAAGTGTATGTGAATGTACATGGCAAATATGAAGGGAAATGACGTGAATGGTTTATTATGAAGTATGGATGTGATGGAGACAATGGTATCTGAAAGTTTTGCAAGTGTTTGGATCTGATTTTGCATTAGCATATTTCCTCTTTGTTGCTGATCATCCTCCTGTGAAACAAATTGGTCTCTTAAGAGAGACACCATTCACTTGTAGTCATTTGTCCTTCCTTCTAGAACCTGCAAAAAAACTAATACTTCTTCTGCAATGGAATGTAAGATTATCAAAGGAGAGAGGTGGCCAATCTCTCTAGTTATGATATTTACACACAAAACTAAGAATTTGTATCAATGAAACAAGTTCTCTAAGGAAAATCAAAAGAATTTATACCTGCTTTGGAATTAGTGCCTCAAGTTGAATGTTGCTTCTTTTTAGCAATTTATTTCATTATTTACTATTTCAAACTCTGATGATGAATTTCTTATTGTGTAGATCTTGTCGAGATCTTTACAACAACACTTGAATCATCAAAATCTGATTTCGTATGAGAAAGTTAGGCTGATTTGAACAGTGAGGTTTTTCAGCTGCAAATTGATGTTTAGCTACGGAATTAGAACAATTGTAGAATTGGAAAACAGCTGCGGAATGTAACACAGTTTCTGAAGCTAAAAATCTTAAACATAAAGTTAGCTATTCACGTTTCATCATCAGTCCAAAATTAATCAATACCTTCAGAAAAGTGAGCAAATAACTAATTCATTTCATTGATTCAAAATTGTTTCTTTTTCTTGACATGCAACGACTTAGTGTGGCGACTTAGTGATAACACACACCTTGACTTCCCTTTGACCGGGGTCTTTTTCATTGACTTAGATCAAATGGATAGGACACCATCCATGTACTGACATTTTCCCAACTACCCATGTGGCTCGTTTCGTCTCTTGACACCTGTAACCTACAAAAGTATGAAAATGGCTGCGGAATTGCCGGTTAGCTGCAGAACAGGGCTGCATTCCACAGCTAAAAGACAACCAACCATCATCTTTGAAGTTTTTTGTATTTACAAAGGATTGTTCTGCAGACCAACTATTACAACACAAATTATCATCCTTTCCTGCAACTTTATAGATTACCAGACAATAGAAATTGCATCATATATCTCCTCTGAATCCCTGATTCTTTTGAATCAATGTTATCCCTTTAGATCGACAATGGTGCAACCCGACGTTTCTTAGGCATTAGAGGCAACCACAACATTTGGTTGAATAGAAACCAAGCATCCGGACCCCATGTACGATTAAAAGGGTTAAAACAAAAGAATTAAGGCATCTGCAAATCTTTCTTTATCCACTGATTCAACCCAATAGATCATGACATCCACCTTGGCATAATGAAGTATGAGTTACATACGGAAGGTATTTAAGTCATGAGACATGGAGGGAGCATAACGAATTCTGAGTTAAAAATGGAACAACACAGTCGGACTTGATCCAATCTCTGCAACGTGGAAATAATTCGAGAGAAGAGTCGTGGGATTTTGTATTGTAATCAGCCATAAACTGATGTATAGGTCATGGGGAGAGACCGTTAGTAAGAAGCGTGGTGTAACAAAATTGAATGCCAGCACACAAGATTGAGGCGTGGTGAAAACAAAAATGAAATGCCAGCACACAATATTGAGGCGTGGCGTAAACAGACTGTTCATCAATTTAATTTCTGTTTTTCTCTCTCGCGGCATGCAAAAATGGGCTTCAAAGAACTGAAAAAATCTTCCAAACCACTTTAAATTTCTTAAAAAGATTTCTGGGTTATCTAATTGACCATATTGCCAAAAAAACCCATGTTTTATTTTTCCCTAATTCATCTTCGTTTGGCCGTATCGTGCAGTTGGAGTATGATGTTTTTTTGTTGTTGCGTTTTTGTGGATTAATGTTTTTACTGTTCCGCATTTTTATGAATTGCTGCATTCGGCTCTTTGGTTTTATTTGCAATTTTTAGCATAGAGAATGGAAAATGAATGGTGATCTAAACCTCAGATCTCAGAGCTCTATTTTATCCCAACAACATACTAAAGAAATCGTACATGCAACGTTTGTTCGTCTCCTCAACGATTTGCTCGCGACAGAAAATGAAAATGAATCTTATAGTGTGGACATCACTGAACTACGCAAGGATTTTTGGCCTTAATGGACAACGGACAGATTCCCATAAACTAGCAATTACGCCTGTCTCTTACAGTTATGCATCAATGCCAGAAGATTTGTAGAGGGCAGACATATTCATACCCATATGATTAATCAAGGATTCGCCCTCGACATTTTTATACATAATCGCCTCTCTTTTTTTTAATGAGTGTTGAAGATTTTCACTAACATTGGCCTGTCGCTGCTAATTACAAGAGTCAGGCAAGCAACTAGAGGAGGTTATTGCAGGCTTTATTTTTATTTATTTTTAAATGTTTTTGCAGGTTCGTTTTAAGTCCAAAGCTTGAACAGGAATGCAGATTTTTTATTGAGGCCACAGTAAAAACTAGGATTGGAGATAGCCATTGGTTTTTTTTTTGGTTTTTAACTGAAATTGTGAAATTTTATAAAAATTATTAATGGTTTTCAATTTCAGGCAGGAAAGGCTTCAAGGTAAATATGCTAAAAACAGGACTTTGACTGAGGTCTTAAGCTGGTTTTTTTAATCAATCTGGGCTAGGTGACTAGGATAGAATCTATGTCGGGACGATTCCCGAGATGCCCATGTGGGTCGGTTTCTTCATTGGATGCCTGTAACCTACTAAACCTTGAAATAGTTGTGGAATTCACAGTTAGCTGCGGAATCAGGCTGCATTCCGCAACTAATTTGCAGAATCTTATTAAAATAAGACACAGTGTTTTGAGGGTCACTACAAATCATAACCAGTCAATCTTGGACAACTGAACCTATCAAAGCAGTTGGATTTTTATATTTTTATTTTTTATTTTTTTAATCAAATGAAATGATGAAGTTTATTTTGTTCCTTTTTTTTTAACATAATTTTTTTTTTTTTTTTTTGATCCTCCAAGTCACACAAAGTGCAAGAGGAGAGCATACTCAAGAAATCATTAAATATATTTTTTTAGATGTAAGAAATAAGGTCTCCTAATTACACTTTCTCGGCAACAGCACCAAAATGTCTAGTCAATTTAACGTCCTAATTTGCTTTACATAAATTATCAATCCGGGTATCGTAAACTAATGAAGTGTGGTGCACTATATGTTCTTAGTTAACCCTTTTTCTTACTTCGTTGTTTTATAGTTTTTGGGGGTTTTGTTTCTTATGCTTAAGGAAATTAATCTAAGAAAGAAAAGCGATGCTTCTAGGTGAAATCTCTAAATGTTAATGGACAATTAAATCTAATGACTTCTAATGTTAGAATCTAATTTCTAAAGAAAGGATAAAATGAAACAAATCAAAATTTTAAACAGTTAGATTAATCTAAGCTGGCAAAATATATATGGAATGAAAGTAAAAATGATAACAACTAAATTAAATCCAAGAAGGCAAAAATAAAACTACTGCAATTAAAGTAAAGGCAACTAATGATAAGCAAGTAATCTCATCTATAAACATAACGCTTAATGTAAGCAGAGTTTGTAATTGGGCCAGGTAGCCTCTGGATTCATCCTTCTTTTGGAAGGTGAGATATTCGGTGAATGCCCATACAGTCGATCTCTGTACAAGAAATACTTTGTTCTCACGAATTTTAGATCAGAAGCGGTTGAGGTTTGAGTTGGTGGAATTTGAATTTGCAGTAGTGTTTTCTTGGTGTCAAAATTGAAATGTCTTTCAAAGGATTGCGATTGGAGTATGCCCTTGAGGGCAGCTCGAACTATATTGCATGGAAGGACAAGATGGAGGCGTTGTTAGATGATAATGGGTTGAAGGAGTTCATAGATGCAGATGTCCCAAAACCTACTGATGCTGCTCAAGTTGGGGATTGGCAAAAGAAGACAACAAAGTGTCGAAGGATTCTGTTGGAGGGCATGAGGGATCACATTGTGTCCAACCTCCATGGAAAGGCTTCTGCATACTTGATGCGGAAAGCGTTGACAGATATATACCAAAGAAAGAGTGACTAGAGGAAGTTGGTGCTCAAGGATAAACTCAAAAACATAAAGTGTGAGAAAGGCGACAATATGCCCAAGTATCTCACTAAGTTCACCCAATGCCAGGATGAGCTGGGAAGTGTGGGGGTGACTGTCGATGATGAGGACTTGGTGAGCTTGGCTCTCCTTGGTCTTCCAAAGAGTTGGAATTCCTATCAAGACTTTGTCAATGGTCGGGAGAAATTGCCAGGATGGGAGAGACTTTGGTCAGATCTTGTGCAAGAGGAGATCAGGCGGAATACCAAGGACGGATCTTCATCAAAGGCATCTGATGAAGAAAATTGTGCTTTGGCTGCCAAATCGAAGAAGGGGAAGAACAAGAAAGCTTCTCATTCCGGTGCGAAAGGCAAGAAGCAGGACATGTCCAAGGTGAAGTGCTTTCACTGTCACCAGCACAGACATTATGCCACAAATTGTCCGCAGAAGAAGAAAAATAAGTAAGCTGCTGTATCTGTAGTCGGAGATACCTTAGCCTCACAGTTTGAGATGGATTTTTCGCTGATCGCATGCTTGGTATCAAGTGTGATGGGATCGGTATGGTTCTTGGATAGTGGTGCGTCTTTTCACATGATAGGAGATTGAGATTTGTTTTCTGATCTGGATGAGAAAGATCTTGGAGTGCACATCGAGATGGTGATGATGGTAGATACAGTGCGACTGGTATTGGTACCATTTCCTTTGAGAGGGATTTTGGTAAACCCTTCGTATTGAAGGAAGTGATGCATGTTCCAAGATTGAAGAAGAACCTTATCTCTGTGGCAATGTTAGAAGACAAGGGATATGATGTTGTCTTCAGCAAGGGAAAGGCTTTCCTGCGTAGTAAGACAACTAGAGAAACCTAGAAGATAGGGGTTCAAGTCAAGAACCTTTATAAATTGCATGTATATGGTTGTGCAGCAATGGCATGCAAGGCAGAAGGAGTGGTGAGCCAGGATCATGGCGAGCTGTGGCACCAGAGATTGGGCCACCTTCACCATGGAGCCTTGAAGATACTGCAGCAGATTTCTACTGGGCTTCCTAAAGGCACTCTTGCGCAGTCAGATCAGTGTAAGGGGTGTACTTTGGGAAAATTTGTGAAAGTAGCCTTTCACGAGAAGGATAGCTGTGCCACGATAATCCTTGAGAGAGTTCACACAGACGTGTTTGGACCTTTCTCAGTAGCTTCGACAACAAAGCATAAGTACTATGTGATCTTTGTTGATGATTTCTCTCGAAAGTGCTGGATCTTATTCATGTAGAAGAAGAGCGAGATATACTCAAAGTTCTGTGAGTTCAAAGCACTGGTTGAGAAGGAATCAGGGAAGAAGGTGAAGGCTCTTAGGAGCGAAAATGGTGGTGAATTCATCTCTGGCGAGTTCAAGGACTTCTACAGTGCAGAAGGGATTTGAAGAGAGCTCATAGCTCCCCATAACCCACAGCAGAACGAGGTTGTTGGGTGGAAGAACAGAACGATCGTGGGTGTTGCATGAGTGATGTTGCATGATCAGGGCCTACCCCTTCACTTGTGGGCGGAGGCATGCAATACTGCATTATATGTGCAGAACCGTTGTCCTCACAAGATACTTGGCATGAGTACACCTGAGGAGGCTTATTCTGGTAAGAGGCCTGATATTTCCCATTTGAGGATTTTTGGTTCTCCTGTTTACATGTATGTGACTAAGGATGCTAGGAAGAAGCTGGAGCTGACCGCAGAGGTTGGGATATTTGTGGGGTACACTGATATGCCCCACAACTATCGTGTGTATTTTCCAGATAGTCACAAGATTGTTGTGCGATGGGACATCAAATTTCAGGAGAAGAAAGCCATGAAGTGTTCACTTGAGAGGGAGCCACACTTGCATGCAGATGACGAGATATTAGTTCCTAAGGATGAGCTTCAGGATCTGGATCAGCCACAAGATGAAGTTCAAGGAGTGGAAGAGACCACTCATGCAGCGCCAACCATCAGAGGGTGAAAGCGCACTATAGAAGCTGAGCGACTGGCTCAAGATGCAGAGAAGGTTGCAGGACCACCTACAACACAACGCAAATAGAGACAGTCACCTGATTGGTACACTAGATACATGGCTCTGGTGAGCAAATGTGTCGTGACTGAGCCATCCTCTTTCGAGGAAGCTGTGGAGGATCCCGCATGGGTAGATGCCATGGTGGAAGAGTATGATTCGATTGTCAGAAACAGTGCATGGGAGATTGACCCAAGACCAGAGGGGAAATCAGTGGCGGGTTCGAGATGGATCTACCAAGTGAAGGAGGCAGCTGACGAGAGTGTGGAGAAGTACAAGGCAAGATTTGTTGCCCGAGGCTTCTCACAGATAGAGGGGATCGATTATGAGGAGAACTTTGCACCTGTCGCAAGGTATTCTTCCATACGAACGATTATTGCTCTCTCAGTGCAGATGGGGCGGCACATCCATCAAATGGATGTGAAGACTGTGTTCCTCAATGGAGTCATTGATGAGGATGTGTACATAGAGCAGCTCGAAGGTTTCTAGATCTTCAGCAACGAGTCGCATGTGTGCAGGCTCAAGAGAGCGTTGTATGGGTTGAAACAAGCACCTCGTGCTTGGTACAAATCGGGATATGGATTGTGGTACAGACAGGAGGATGAGGTGAAGCTATGTGGCTTCACGGATGCAGATTGGGCAGGGAGCCCAATGGACAGACACATCGACATCAAGTACCATCATATCAGAGATTGTGTGTAGGAGAATCATGTTACTTTCATACATTCTCACGGAGGATCAGGATGCTAATATCTTGATGAAGGCGCTCACCAGGAGAAAATTCGAATACCACAGAGGCAGGATAGGGGCTGCAGATAATCCATATCTTGTTGAGAGGGAGTGTTGAAAATGCAACAAGATGATGGAGCTTAATGAAAAGAAGTCGCCTTCACTAAGTGGACCCGCAGACTATTTTTGGCGCAAAGTCTATTTTTAGACTATCATGGTCTATGAGTTGCAGGATGCTATTTATGGATGATTGGTCATGTTGGTAAGAATAGATGGACTTCTATTTTTAGACATATGGTCGGACTCTATTTTTAGACTTCTAGTCAAAAATAGAACAGTCGAATATTATTAGCTCTTAATAATATTTGGACTATAAACATTATCTTATCCTCTTGTAGCACTTCAGTTCAAGCTACGGATGTGGCACATGCAACTGCCAAAAGGAAATACACTTTTACTATGGGTTAGTTGAGCTATTGCATGATGGACTTCAGTTAGAACTCAAGTGATTGAGTTTGGTGGAGTTGATTGAGGAGTTGATGGAGTTGTGTTCAGTTTGACTTAGTTGAATTAGTTGTATTTAGTCTAACTGACAAATACACTATTGATGAGTGGTGTGAATTAATTATTAATTAATTCACTAATTATTAACTCATAAATCAACTAAATAATACATCAGTTAACTCATTACATGGACAGTTCAGTGGAGACAAGTGTTAGTGGTGGGTGAAAGGGTGAGACTACTATCAGTTGTGACTATAGCTATTCACGAGATTTGTACAATCATTGATTGAGATTGCCAATGAGGATTGCACAGTACAAGCCAAGGGAATTCAATCTTGGATCAGATCAATTCTAAACAGGGATTGCGCAGTGGAAGCAGGCAAATAGTGAAGGAGATTTGAACCTGTGACTTGTTCAGATCTGAGCTAGTTTGTGTGTAACAAGTGGAGATAGTACAGAGCACTTGCGAGGAGTATTGTACTATGTATTGTTACATGTTATCTATCATCATAATATATAGATAGTTGGGGGTTTTCAGCTGTATGCTTTCCCCATTACGTACTGTGTTAATATGTGTGATTGATGTTTCAATGTGCGCATGCGATTGTTTCTTAATTCTGCAAATTGATGATCAATGGTAGAGGAGGTTATGTATTATGCATGCATTCCAAAAATAGTGTATAATCAGTATAATATATGTGAATAAGTGTTATATTATAAAAAATTTCTACACTAATGACAAAAAGAGAACCAAATACACACATGAATATACTGTGATGCCAAATCTAGCAAGGAAATCAAACATGCAAATCGATACTTGCAAATAATATCAATGAAGTTGCTTGAACCTTTTCTTCCTTTCTTTATCCTTGCTTCCTCTTGTCCTTCTTTTCTTTCATTGATCCATCGGATGAATTTCTCCAAGAGAACTCTAAGTTTATAAGAACATGAGAGAGAGAATAGAGAGAGAGAGAGAGAGCTCCAAAACTGAATTGACAAAAAGGTTACTAATTGATCCTCGATAACCTTTTTATTAATGAGGCCTCTATTTTCTTAAATTTTCCATTATTTTCCTTCATTTTCCCTCTCACATGAAACATGTGACCTTTCACCTTCATTTTCTACCAATTTCCATTATTTTCATAAATAAAATGTCAATTAATTCCTCTTGCCTTTCCAAAGCCTTTTCCATTGCCCTTGCCAATTTCCTTAGCCATAATAAATGAAATGAACACCCACACTAAGATTTTTTTCCCAACATTCAGCTTGGAATAAGTGTCCCATGATCTTTTTTATTATTTTTCCTTTATTAACTCTATTTACATGAAATTTTGACCAAGGTTGTTACAGATGCAAGAAAAAAGGAAATGAATCCTAAGTCTATCTCGATTAGGAAGATGTAGATCTAAACCCAATTGAGAGCTAATTAAATGATTGAGGATTTTAACATGTCTCATTTATGATAAATATCTGGCTAATGAAATAGTTTTACTAGTTGATATTGTGATTACAAAACATGTTATGTTAAAATATCTAATAACAATTAATGGTTGACTATTAAAACTCGAAAAAAAGTTCTCATAGTTTCAATAGTTATTAAACCGATATTAGATGGAATATTTCTGAGTAAATAGTTACTGAGAAATCTAATTCAAACACTTGAGTAAAGGAGGAAATTAACAACATATCTATGAAGCTAATGAATTAGATAGCTAATCCAATAAACATTCATCCTCACATCAAACAAGAATGCACAATATAAGAAATCTTTACACAGATGTCATTACATAAATGAAATTTGCATTTAAATAAAAGTATTCAAATTAAAAACTAATGAAATTTTATCTCTTGTTCTGCTCCTTGGACTAATCTCTAACAATCATTCATGGATCATAACCTCTACCACTAAAAGAAAGAGTTACAGTAGCACAACTTTTGCCCCCAATACAAAGTCTAGATTTGGAAACAAAATCCCCATTAACCCAGGTCCGATTTTTCCTGTTACTTCTACAGCTGAAAATCCCTTACATAAGTGCTATAGAATCCCCTAGATGTAGAGAAGAGGAACCCTTTAATCATTTTCAAGATTTTTATTTAATAATTTACAAAAATCCCAAAAATGGAGAGCTATTGGGAGTTGTTTTCCAGTTCCTCAATTAGAGCTATAAATTTTCCATTATTCTCTTCGTTAGTCTCTTTCAATTTCTCCAAAGTTCCTCAGCTCCAACTTCTCCAACTGATCTCTTGCTACAAATCAATCATAAAAGTCATAAAATAAATTAAATTGCATACTAGAAATTAGAATAATAAACTCTCATGAAATTTTTAAATCAAAATAAATAAAATCCAAAGAAATTTCCATGCTACGATCACTTCAAATGGCTCTTATTAGACTTTGAGTATTGTTGGGGAATGAACTAGTGGTAACAGTTTTTCCAAAATCCAAAGAAATTTCCATGCTATGATCACTTCAAATGGATCTAATTAAACTTTGAGTATTGTTGGGGAATGAATTAGTGGTAGCAGTTTTTCCAAACCAATGAAATTTTCCCAAATCAAATTATATATATATAAATATATCTATATATATATATATATATATATATATATATATATATAATATATATATATTAATATATATACTATATATATATATATATTATATAATATATATAATATATCTTAATGTAGATTCGTCACTTCAATCTGCTAAATTTTTTGCATCATGATTGAATCTGCTAAAATTAACATTTCTGAATTGGTTTTCTCCTCATCTTAGGCTTTCTAAAGAGCTATCCCTCCAAATATGTGTTCTTAAATTGCTCTCCAAAACCAAGATATGAAAACTGGCATAAATTCTAAAGAAAAGCAATGCCTTTGCAAAAATTTGGGCATTTTTAATTAAAATTCTAATTTCAAATAAAATTAAAAATTGTTTTTTTTTTTTTTTTTTTTTTTTTAATTAATAAATTATCATTAATTTACAAATTAAATTATTAAATATACAATTAAATTAAAAAATAATTAATTTAATTAAACATAAATTAACTAATTTTAATTAAAACATAAATTAATTAAGTTGTTAAAAATAGGTTAATTAAAAAAATATTAAATTATTAAAATCATTAAAAGAAAGGCCCACATGATGGGAGGAGGCATGGGATTATTTAACATGTTATATATGGCGGATTTACGAGGAGGGAGTAAAGGGAGCAAGGGGCACAAGGTGTGAGAGAGAGGAGGCATAAGGAGGATCTTGGAAGAAGGGTTTGAGAGGCATATGGAAATAGGAACTGAGATGGGAGTGGGAAAGCAAGGAAGGAGGGAAGAGAGAGGTGGGACCTCTAATCTGGATCTCTTCAACTACCAGACTTAACCAAGATCTTTTACTTATGTGATGTTAGTATAATTGCATATGAAAGAGTATAGAACAAGCAGATGTGCATACTTCAATGAAGAAGAACCATAACGATAGTCATCAAATCAAAGAACACAAGCACATTAATAACGGAGTTCACCTAGTGTGGTTTATGTCTTCGGGCCTGATGTCAAGAGTGGAGAGGCTGCTTCATTAAATGTTGCAAGATGATGATGAATACATCGTACATTCTTTGTTAGTACAAGGATATATTCCCTCAACTAGAGTGGCATGTCTCTCCGCGAAATGTTCTCCCTATTGGAACTCTCACTCAAATGGGCCCTCATTTAGCATGACAAGCTAATAAATTTTCACATGATGTGGCATACAATTATCCTTAAACATAATGGTAAAAAGGATCTTGACAACAAAAACATCATCTCAGCAAATCAAAAGAAATACATGGCATCACTGCATCATTTACCTCCACTGTTGGGGATGGCCTAAAAAATGTGAAGCTTTGTTGACAAAATGGACTGCATCATTGAATTGGTGGCACAAAATCTTGTCAAATAACTATAAACTTTCCCCCTTTCTGTCACTGTCAAAATCTGGACCCTTGGGAATCTAGAAGATTCCCCCAAATATTCCTTCATGCAGATTGGGCAAAAAATCCGCTACTCGGATGAAAATTCTGAGCACACCATTGCGCTCCTTGCAAAATTTTTGGTAAATGACTATAAAGTAGGCATCAATCTGCCTCTATCAATAAATCAGCCTCCAAAGGAATATTTTAGATTCCTCAAGAATCTGTGAAGATTCCTCCTTGCTGATTGCGATAAATTATGCTGCTCATATGAGGTGTTGGCATAGTGGGTCCTGACCCAGGTTTAGAGATAGTTTCTCCAAACAAATCCCTACACTATAGCCCTTTTTGCATCACTCTATGGAGAACAGACTGAAGTCTCACTTGAAGCAGTATGGGGGGATGGTGGAACCAAGTTTCTACACCTAGAGATTAGTGTACTATCATTTATGCCCTAAACCTACTTTCACATAGATCGATATAACTACCCTTAATTAGCTTCTAAACCTTCGTGAACATTCATGACTATATTTCGTAGACCCTAAACAGGTGAATCAACCACTTACGCACCTATATGATTACTCATAATCTCGTGTTTACTTAGATTGGCCTAAGCATTGAGAACTTTAACATGCAATAAGATATGCTTCATGTAAACAGTTAAGGTTAAGTGCATTCATATAACAACATCAATTATGTAAATTCACACATCAATACATTATTACTTCATAAACCCATCATTCATTACAGCATAAAAATGCATTCATTCATAACAGAAGTAAATGGAAACAACACAGGAATTTCTGGAATGATCTCTTTATTAATACTTGAGTTCTGTTTAAAGACTCAAGACTTCCCTTCGCACTTAGCTGCAAGGGTCCGTGCACTCAACTGTGGACTCTACTCTAGGCCTCTGAACACACAGCTACAGAGCCTCTCTTCTACTCTAAGACTTCTTCTCTCTTTCCTCTACTGACCCATTACATTCATCTTCATCATCGATACTTCTTTTTTAAACATCTTAAGACACACCTTTTTATACAATCTACAAAAGCCGACTTAACTTACATAAAAGAAGGGTAAAACCCTTTATGGCACTTTACTATCTACGCTCTCCATGACCATAAAGTTGCAGAGACTTTACATTCTATACAAAAAACTTGGGCTTTTTGCCCCAAAACTGACCCTAGGGGACCCTGTCCCAACAGGCCTCCGACACAAAGATCATGACTTTCCCTCAAGTCACTCTGCTAACTAGAATCCAAGAAAAATCAGACACTGAGCATCGCGTAGACCCATCTGGATGATTCTCAATGTCTGATTTTTTTGTTTCTCAAATTGTTGTAGCAATTCACTGGTAGTATACCACACCTTGTCTCCAATTTCATCCAGGTCACAATCCATCAAAGTAATTGGATCCAGGTACAGCTTGGTGGCTTTTTTCTTCTTCCACAGTCCTTCATTTTCCCACTCCCTATACCACTTCACTAAGAAGGGAGTGCTCTCTTGCTGCTCACCACCGCCCTACTCTGACTGCTCTTCCTCCTCCATTGGGGGCGAAGGAGACTTTTGACTCCTTTCAAAGCCACGCTCTTCCTCCTCATCCTATTTTTTCGTCGCATGCTCCGCTTCTACCCAAGACTTCTCTTCAGCCTCTTTCTTACACTTTTTGGCCAACTTCCCAACCTTCTTCTTGGTCGCATCCTTCTTCTGCTTCTCCATGGAGTTGCTAGTCCCTGCAGCCATGTCAGAAGGAGAATGCCACTCTATGGGCCAGCGCTTGATCACCTCTTCAATAACGTCATGCATAGAAAGGTAGGTTAGGTCAAACCACTTTTTCTTAAGATCCTTTCATGCCTGGATGTACACATTGTGGATGTCCGCTTTGAACTCCATGTACCATGATAGTTCTTCAAACACAGTTGGTGACAACTGCAGCTTCTGGTTGATGGTCGTGTGAATGCTCGCATCCATCAGCACCCAAAAGACTTTTCTATCTATGACCCACGCAACATCTTTCGTGGCCCAAAAACATGCAAATTTCATGGCTTCTGGTAAATCTTTCTCCACTAGAGGAAACTGGTTATCCTCTGGCAAATCCAACATGACAAGCACTATTGAGAGCAACAACCACGAATAGTGGAATGTCTTATTGTCCTCTTGTGCCTCTCTGCAGTTCGCGAGGAACTCACTGTACAGGTAGCGTGCCAAGTGATGAGCCTCATAAATGGGTAATTATATGGGCTCATTTTACCTCCTAACCCAGTCAAATCAATCATTCTCTTAGCTTATTGTATGATTTTTTGACTATATTTATGCTTATAGAGTGAGTTGAGTTAGTTATAATGCCATGTGGTCTAATATGTATTTAATGCAGATTATTGATGGATTTCGAGGTCAAAGTCAGGGATCCAGTGGTCAAATGGCAACAATAACTCGAACTAGATAGAGGAGATGACTTATAGGAGGGAATTCCCCTCATTTACTACTCCTCACTTCAAATTCCTTTGTATTTATCTCTAAGTACAAGCAGCTGAATCATGCACTAGAAGGCAGCTGAACAAGTGGAGGAAGACTGATAGTTATCTCGAGTTTTGGGAGCCAAGCCTCCTTAATTTTAAGGAATTTTTTGGTAGCTTTAGATGTATAAGTATACAGGCCTAGGACCTCACTAGGGTTAGATTTTTTGCTTATGTAAACTTTGCTCAAATTTCGAGCTTATTTTTGTGTGATAGTTTCATGTAATCTTGTTATTTTTTGATAGTAAAGATGGAATCCTTTTTGGGCTAGCACTAAGTTACCTTACAGGGCTGAAGCTCTTGGGTTAGGGCCCAATCCAAGCAGCCAAGCTTCTCTTCAATTGTATTTGTATTCTTTACTTCAGTTGTAGATTAGTTTGTTGTTCGTTATCTTTCTTTTATGGTTAAGAATAGGTTGTCTTTGATGATTTAGTAGTTTACTTCCATTTGTGCTTTTTCTAGCAAGGTAAGCAGTGATCAGCAAAGATTAAAAAGGCTGGCAATAGTACCTTGGCCTCTCTTCCTCCCTCTAGGACCATGATTTGAGGCAAAGACTCCCTTGCTGCCCCAAAAACACAGATTTTCCTCATTCAAAGGACTTCTAGTGTTTGCAGCTCTTTAGTAGGTTAATAGTCCAATTTTTCTTTGCTTTAGATCTCCTTCATCATGTTTATTTCCTGATTTTCAATATTCCTCTTTCATTCTTTCCTTTCCTACAACATTTTTCAACATTTCCTTTCATAGATCATAGTTTAGATCATTCTAATGCAAAACTCTATTTTTCTAAATGCACTCATTTCATTTCTTGCTTGATCTTCTTGGCTGACTGTTAGTTCTATGCAACAGATCTCTTCCAGCAGTAGGCTAGCTTGTCAACAATCACACCCTCCATCTAATCCATGCCCTATAGGTCTCCCAAACCTCACCTTAATTCCACCCTAGATTCCTCCATTTTTCATAGAACTTCTTCCTCTCTCCTTGGGAAAATTCAATCATCTTTCTCCCTCCTGGTGATTCATGATAGGCCTTCGACACCCTAACACATCATTCTAACCTTCATCCACATTTTTCACCCACTCTCACCCCCTCAAAACAGCTGAAATTTCTCTCGGCCTCCTCCTGCAGGCCTCCTGTAGTTTCCTTGTTTTCCTCATGTAGATTTCCTGTGTCCTCCTGTAGTTTTTCCTCTAGGCTTTCTTTTGAAGGAAGAGTGTGGGAAAATCCTACAGAATACCACCTAAAACCTCCTATGACCCATCCACACCATCCTACATCCTCCCAAGCATCAAAACCACCCTCCAATGCCACCTGTTTGCTGCCACACTCACACACAATAAACTAGATGCATGATTAAATTCACATAAAAACACATAAAAATTCAAAAACATGTTTTTTGCTTATTTACTTCCAGAAATAGCGTGGTTAGATGTTGTTTACTTCCTTGAGTAGGTAATAGCATTTCTTTCATGGTTTTCATAGTGTTTTTGGCAAAATTACAACTAGCTTGCTAATTAGGGTTTACTAGGTCTTGCTTTACATTCCAGTCTTTTTCCTTTCTGCAATTAGAATAGCCTTTGTAGAGTTATATTTCTCTCCTTTCATCACACATAGAGCTTCTTTTGAAATCTATAGAAGTTGGATTGAGCTCCTAGTGATCTCGTGACAGCTAACAAAGTGACAACGTGCAATGAGAACTAATACATGTGCATACAACACTAACACTTCTAGGTTTGTTACGAACTACCAGGTTGATAAAAGTAAAGTTGGCAGCCCAGGAGTTGCAGAATTCTTCCTGCAATACTGGCATTCACCACTTTTTAGTGCCATTGTCGGGGAAGCATTAGAGTATTCTGTGATTACTGCTTTCTTTTATTTCCTATTGCAACATTCTGCTAATAGTTTATTTTGGCAAAAGTAGACTAGTCATTTCTTCTCTTTCAAGTTCTGCATTTCTTTTCTTTCCTTTCCAATTGTGCAAAATTCATTTTGGAAAAAGTAGACTAGTCATTTATTTTCTTTAAGTTTTGCATTTCCTTGCTTTCCTTTTCAATTCTGCAAATTTCTATTCAACAAGTTCATTTCAGCTAGTTGCAATTTGTTTTATCAATTTCAGTTTTTGCAGGTACTATCAGTGTGGGAAAAAGAAACAAAACAGAACCAACCAAAAAGATTTCTTTTCATGCCTCATAGGAATAGAGATAACCCAGGAAATTTTTTGCCCAACACCCCCACTACTTCACATAGCCAACCTTCTCTCTTCTTCGGTGGCTGCAATCAAGAAGAACACTTAGGTGAATAGCCAGACATATTTGAGGAACCTATAGGGGAAGAAGAAGAAGAAAACATTCCTCTGGAGCCAATGGCTGAAAAAAGAAATGCTAGGGGGAATGGAGAGAGAATAGAGGGTACCTTTCCCATTCGAGAGACCAATGGGGACACCAAAATGAAGAATATAAGACCTCCAACCCTACCTCACTTCCATGGTCTGACTACAGAAGATCCTGACACCTTCTTGTTTGAGTTTTTTGTCATCTCTCGAACTTATGACTATGTAGAAGATGAGTAAAAGTTGAAATTGTTCCCTTCTACTCTAAAGGATGCAGCACTGCACTGGTTCATGGGATTACCTGGCAATAGCATCACAACTTGGGCTCAAATGCAGCAGGCCTTTAACAACAAGTATCAAGACTATTGTAAGTCAAAAGATACTAAGGAAGAAATCTTCTGAATGACCATGAGAACTGATGAGTCCCTGGAAGACTATGAAGAGAGGTTCCAGCTCAATTACAAAAGGGTCGGGTGTACACTTGACCCTAAGTCTCTGAAGGTGGTCCTACTTAGGGGAATTCTGGAAGACCTTCTAGACACCCTCCATCTACTAGTCGAGGGAGACATTAACAACTATCCTATGAGGATATAAAGACTCTTTTTAGAAACCATTCTATCGCAGCTAGAAAGAAAAGTAGGGGGGTCAAACCATAGCCATCACCTCTTCTTCCAATTCATCCATTAAAGGTGATATTGAAAAAATGCTAGAAGACTTCAAGAGTGAGATGCTGCAGAATCTTGCCATGCAAATGGATACCTTACATATCAAAAGAAAACAAGAGCAAGCAGAGAGGGATTTGGCCATTTTTTTCCCTAGATCCAATAGGAGGCATCCTAGGAATGAATGCCCATTGAACTCTATAGAGGTTTGTTCAGTCTGTGAAGAAAAGAATTCTACAGACAAGTTCCCTTCCTTTCCCGGACTTAAAGCTATATACCAAGGGGCCGAAGGAGTCACTGAATAGATCTATTACATAAATGAAAGGAGGCCACATGGACCCAGACCATACCAGTATAGGATGCAAGGGACATATCAGGCATACTACAACCCCAAGCAAGTTCCCTCCATACCTTCTTGGGGTCCCCCTACTCATCCTTCCTAGTCCACACCACCTCCTTGGTCCTTCACATCTCAATATCATGCCTAACCAGCCACCCATTCATTTCAATCCTATGCTCAACCACAACCTCAGTGGAATGCATCTCATCAGGGGTTGAGGCCCCAATACAACTCTCTTCCCACCCTTCTACCTCCACCACCTACCCAACAACCATTACCTTCTACTCCACCAAGGCAACCCCAAATGCATGCCCAGCCAAATCTGAACCTGAACAACAGATAGGCTCAGCAAGTGTATAATGGGGAACCATCATGCCCAACTTATGTTGTGGAGATTCAAGAAATCAACTTGCAATCTGGGAAAGTTCTCCCAGATAGCCAACCTCCACCTAGGGAGGCTGAGGAAGATAAAGAGGAAAGCGAACCTAAAAAAATTCCACCCTTTCCTGAGAGACTATCCATGACCATCCAGCCCAGAAGAGACTGAACTCCTGGGAGAATTGAAACCTTTATGTGTGAAGATACCACTTCTCCAAGCCATAAAAGATGTGCCTATCTATAATAGGTTGATAAAACATAAGTACTTTAGGCATCCAGGAAGGCGCAAGAGAGATGCCCCAACTATCAATGTCATAGGACAACTGTCCGACCTGATGTTGGGCTAGATAATATGTCCAAAATATCTGGACCCTGGAAGCCCAGTAGTTTTTTTCCACATCAATGGCACAATGGTCCCACGTACCTTGATTGATCTGGGAGCTGCCATTAATGTGATAACAAAGGACACAATGCTCAAACCTAATCTCCAAGACTCCTTGAGGAAGACCACGACAGTGCTGCAACTAGCACACTGCTCAACCGTGACCCCTGAGGGGATTGCGGAAGATGTGATGATCTCCATTGATTCTTGGGATTTCCCTGCGGATTTCTTAGTTCTCCAACCAATGGCAAAGCTCACTAAGTATCCTCTCATCCTGGGAAGACCCTGGTTGGCTACATTCGATGCCTACATCAGCTGTCGAGCTGGGAACATGACCATAAAGAATGGGCACACGTCCAAGCAATTAACCTTATATCCTCCTACCCAACCCTTGCTAGAACATGATCTACCTCTCTCATTGGAGGAGGAGGATGAGGATTAATTTTATTCTGCACCACTCTGTACATTAGAAATCACCATGGGGGGAAAACCACAAGATGAGGATGATATGATTGAAAATTTGATTCAGAATCCACCTCCCAATGTATCACCATTAGAAGACATAGTAAGAGAAACCCAAAATAACCCCTCAACTAATCTCTGTGTGGCCAATCCTACTTCTCCCCGTGTCAAAAACATAGAGTTCAGCCCAAAAAGAACATTGAAAATCAATCCATCCCTATCTACTTCCCAGGAGAGGGAGCTATGCAGCCTGCTGAGAAAACATCTAGATGCCTTCACCTAGAGTTATAAGGAGATGAAGGGAGTGCACCCTTCAGTATGTATTCATCATATATACATCAACGAAGATTGCAAAATAGTCAGGCAGCCTCAAAGGAGGATGAATCCAACACTTAAAGATATTGTTAAGGAAGAACTGCAGAAATTGCTTGATGTAGGATTCATCCATCCCATCTATGATAGTGAATGGGTCTCTCCTTTGGTGCTAGTGCCAAAGAAAAATGGTAGGTGGAGAATATATGTTGACTATTGGTAATTTAACAAAGCCACTAAAAAGGACCATTTTCCTTTACCTTTCATATATCAAGTGTTAGACGATCTGGGAAGGAAAAAGTTTTTCTCTTTCCTAGATGGGTTTAGCGGGTACAATCAAATTCGAGTCAACCTGAAAGACCAAGGTAAGACCACTTTCACTTGTCCTTGGGGTACCTTTTCATACCAGGTCCTTCCTTTTGGTTTGTGCAACACTTTAGCTATTGGGCAATAAAAAGGTGTGTTTTTAACTCCTAATTATCTTCACATTATTTGTCAACCCGGGGACGATTTTTTATTTCAAGAGTGTACTCAGTCTGAGGCCGCTATTTACTCAAGAGTAATGTTTTGCAGTATAGTGCTTAAAATGCAAAAGTAAATGAAATCTGGAAACAAAATCTAATTAGAACAGCAAGAAACTGAAATGTTCTAAACTAAATCATTCACTCAAACAACCGTCAATCAAGGATACAGTAGCAATAACTCATTCCTCTACAGATTGATGCAATTGAAATCAAACTGGAACAAGAAAATCAATCTGGGAACGAGGAAGAAATAACCAATGTTCTCTACAGTTGACAGTCCTGCTTTAAAGAAATTAAAAGGAAATCGAAATTGAACTAAAGCTGCTATTGAAAGTAAACTAGGAAAACTCTTTAAAAGCAAACTATTTGCAATGAATCAACAGAAATGAACAGCAAAGCTTCATCTAACAAAAATGAGTTATTAATGGAAATGAATAGCAATGCTAAAATACTAGAATTAAACAGCAATCTTAAATGGAACCGAATAGCAAAACTAGGTAATTAGAAATATGCAACAACTATAAATATAATTGAATCAACAACCTTAGTCCAGCAGCATGAATATTAATCGCAGTTATTGGAGAAACAACAATCGCAGTTATAATTGAATAATAACATAATTGAACAACAATTGAAATTACAAATGAACAGCAATTAAATGAACCATGGTCCTAATTAGACAGCGCAGTATTAGATTAGAATTAAGAGCATAACATTTCAAGTTATAATTAACAATTTTGTCACTAACGCAATCCAATTATGATTTCAATATAACAGAGCAACTCTATGAAATATTCATAAACAAAAGATTACTGAACAAAACAATTTAAAGAAGTGAAAATGAAATCAAACCATCGCACAGCAGAAATTGGAAAGATAAAATATAGCAGCAGCGTAATCCACTAGAGGTTGGGCCCTTAGCCGCCAGCGGATGTTGTTAGGCTACTTCATATAAGACGAATGAACAACAACTCCCAAATCATATATTAATCATCAAATTATGAAATCATTACAATAGCAGAAGCTTTGAGAATTATAATGGTAATGCAACAATCTCCTTTTCTTCCTATTCTATCCTATCCCATCATGAATAATCCATCATCATTCTTGAATCTCCAATTCTGAATCCTCAATTCTCCCTCCATCTCTGATCTCTGTTCTCATTTAAATAGAGAGATCAAAGAGTAGTTACAACAAAGATAATTACAACATGATTTCTATTAAAAATTTGGATTTTTTCTAACCAATTGGTCAAGAAGAAAATATATTTCCATCTATCTTTCAACAAGAGCAAGGTGAATTTGGCTTTGCAGCTGAGATTTGGAAAACGACCACACAACAAATCTGAGAAAATCGTGCTCAAAGAATTCTGTGTTTCTCTCAATACAAGTCGAATTTGGGCAATCTGTTCTTCAATAGAGTTAATTTGGTCCGTTCGAGACAAAACCCATGTTCCGGATTTTCCCGATTCTTCTTCGTTTGCCCAGAATCTCAAGCGCAAAACTATCACTTCTTATTCCAGCGAATTTCTGAGTTGGCACTTTTAATGATCAAATCTTCAATCTGGAAATTATCTTGGAGGCTAAAAATGGTGAATAATGTTACAATCAATTTATTAAAACTATCATTGATAAAACCATGCATAATCATCAGTTTATTAGAAATAAAGGAGAATAAATAATACTCATCCATAAGAGCATAAATCATTATAAAATGGATTTATATAATAAATTATAATAAATGACATGATAAAGAATGGTAGAAATGGGTGAAATAAAGATTTCAAAAGTGATAATAATAATAGCATATTAACGGCCCAACATACCCCCACACTGAATATATTGCATGTCCTCATGCAACAAAAATTGAATATATTGCATGTCCTCATGCAACCCAAAGACAAAACCCACGTGTTAACCAAGCAATAAAAAATTCATTCATCCTAGCTCATGAAATGAATAGAACAAATGAATTTTTCCTTAATTAATGAATATTCAATTTTAGCAATCTTGATGAAGGCATAACAATGAAGTTTCAACAAAATATGATATAAGTGACAACAACCTTCATTAACCATTTTCCCAAAAACTACAAACTAGATTTTGTTGAAATTGTGCAAGCAGATTTCAACTATACTAATGCTTCTATGATCCAAAAATCAAATCGTTTTGATGCACGGATCATGAGATATAAACAAAATGGTTGTAGGTGATAGTGCATGATTTCCGAATGTTATGAACTAATTTATCTTGAAATTATCTGGGTTTGTGTATTTTAATAATATGTTTGTGTTTTCTAGAAATCATAAGAATTGAGTTCATAGTTTTAAAAATATATGGAAATCAATTTCTGCATTGAAATTGTATGCCTTAAATGAGAAAGAAAATAGAAAACATTCATCATGCATAGCAATTCCTCCCCCTCTCTGAAAAATTAGCATGCCCTCATGCAATGCTAGAAAAAAATAGAGGTGGTTGCTACCATCTGTTGAAGCCTATGTCTGGTGTAAAACAACATGGAATAAGGGAGGTGTTGAGAAGGAATAAGAATAGAAATGGATAATAAAGAATATTAATAACATGGTCATAAGAAAGAAATGAAGGAAAGCAACAGTCCCCCAAACTGGATGATGAGATGCCGCTAAAAAAAAGGAAGTGGTAAATATGTGGAATGAAAGATGACAAACAATGCTCAAAATGGATTTTCATTAAATTCTCCTAAATTCGTAATAAATCATAAAATTATGCTATTTTACCTCAAGTTTTATCTCCAAAAGAAAAATGTGGAATGACATATCTGTACTGGCATTTGTTGAAGCTGATGTAGGCAGAGTTGATGCTGAAAGTGATGCAAAAGGTGGAATCCAGATAAACACATCATGTCTGAAGAATTGTTCACATTCGCGAGTTGCTCGAGTCTCTTCTGTTAGTTGCAATAGTGTGGTCATGATGTGAATAGAGTTCTGCCCATACTTGTTGCTTTCTTGTAAACAAATCACTATTTTGCATACAATGTTCTTGAATCCATAGTGTTAGTTTTGAATAGCAATAGATTAAAATGCATGCAAAAATTTCAATCAGAAAAACATTTTGTATACATGCAATACTAATATTTTATCAAATCAACAAGTGATGGCAGAGTGCAGTAATCATATCGCATGTAATGCCAGAATGCATACATTCCCCTCTCTAATTGGAAAAGGAATGCCATGACCATAAAGCATATGAGAGGTGTTGTTCTGATGGCAAGGCAAGGGAATGAACAATACAACAATAAACGAAGTAGAGTACACATATCAATGATAGGACAGTGAGAGTTATGGTTATAATGAGAGCAGAGTGTATAAAGATAGTTATGAATAAGATATAGGACGCTTTGGATTGATGATAAGTTATGAAAAAGAGAAAAATGACAGCAATATGCCAAAAAGATGCTTTGTTGATGGTATTCTAGCTGAAAATGATGCGATTGATCTGAAAACAATTTCTCATGCGTAAAGGTTCAAAATAGGGAAAAAAATAAGGAAATAACTTCTCTGATAAAAATAAAAAATAAGAAAAGGGTGTTATAGTAATAATTGATGATAAGATATAACTTCAATATCATAAGCAGAGCCTCTACTGCCAGCAAGCATCCATAGCCTCGGTAGGGTTGCTTTTTAACCCATATGAGCCAGAATCCTCAATTTATAACTAGAGAGTTTCAGTGCTATTCTACAGAAAAGATCAGTGTGCTGGCGTGGTAACCAGATAACCACACTGCCATTTGTTGAGATGTAGCAAAAGTGATCAGGTCGGCTCGTGATGAGACCTCCTGTTCCAAGGATAATTTGGCTATCCAGTGGATCATAACCCTGGTGTGGTGGCCATAATTGGAATGCCACTTTTTTACAGCCTTATGAACATGGTAGGCTGGCTCGGAATGAGACCCCTTGTCCTCCATCTGCGAACAAAATTTTGTTGTTATTACACATTTTTATGATAAAAAGAGGGAGGCTCAGTACTCCTTAAAAGTAGGGATTGCGGAAGAAGTTGAACATGTCAATAGAAAAAAATATACCCTTAATCTCATTTATTACAGATAGAGAATATTATAACCTGGAAGGGTGGAACTAGCATGGTATTAAGATGATCAATCAATATCATGTACAGCAGAAAACAATGTAGTAAAGTAGTATATAAATAATTGTGTCCCTTTTGAAAATAAGTTATCATCAAGGAGTTATCTTGTTAAAGATAATAACGTGAATGATATTAACTCGCTTCAATAGAATCCATAATTTTTGTTCTTATAAAATAGTGCACTTTATGTGATGAAAGGGAATCAGTAAAATGTGGTTGAGATGAACTAGGAATAATCTCACAAGAGGAAGGAAGGGTTGTCTCTAAAATACTCCCAAAGTGTTGCTCATTTGAAGGAATAGCAAATACAATCAAAAAAATGTTGTTCCCTACGAGGAACAACAAAGAAAATGCATGCCAAAAAGAAAAAATACACACGAAAAGGTGTTGTTCCCTGTAGGGAACAACGAAAAAAATGCATGTGAAAAAGTGTTGTTCCTTAAGAGGAACAAAAAAATGTGAAAATGTTGTTCATTTTCAAAAGAACAGAAAAAATGTGAAAGTGTTGTTCCTTCGGAAATGAACAGCAAAAATGTGAAAGCGGAGAGGTGTTGTTCCTTTCGGAAAGGAACAACAAAAATGTGAAAATGCAGAAGTGTTGTTCCATTCAGAAAGGAACAACAAAAACGTGAAAGTGCAGAAGTGTTGTTCCATTTGAAAAGGAACAGCAAGACGTGAAAGTGCAGAAGTGTTGTTCCATTTAAAAACGAACAGCAAAACGTGAAAGTGTAGAAGTGTTGTTCAATTTCGAAAAAGAATAGCAAAACATGAAAGTGCAGAAGTGCTATTCCATTTTGAAAAAGAACAGCAAAACGTGAAAGTGCAGAAGTGTTGTTCTATTCGAAAAGGAACAACAAAACGTGAAAGTGAAGAAGTGTTGTTCCATTCGAAAAGGAACAGCAAAACATGAAAGTGCAGAAGTGTTGTTTCATTCGAAAAGGAACAATGAAACGTGAAAGTGCAGAAGTGTTGTTTCATTCGAAAAGGAACAATGAAACGTGAAAGTGCAGAAGTGTTGTTCCATTCAAAAAGGAACAGCAAAACGTGAAAGTGCATAAGCATTATTCCATTCGAAAAGGAACAACAAACATGAAAGTGCAGAAGTGTTGTTCCATTTGAAAAAGAACAGCAAAATGAACCATGAGAAAGGAACAACAAAATGAACCATGAAAAAGGAACGGCTAAGACAAAAGGTGTTGTTCTTTTGAAAAAATAACGGCAAAACAAAAATGTTGTCCCTTTGGAAAAGGAACAGCAGAAACAATAAAAGTGCACAGAAATGTTGTCCCTTCAAAAAAGGAACAGCAAAATCCACAAACATAAAATGCAAGCACGCAAAGAATGAATTAACTGTTCACTGTATTGATGCTGAGGATGGGTTACAGTTTGAATGAAGCAACACCTGAAATACAAAATATAAGAGAAATCAGAAAAGAGACAACATTTTATTTAAAAACAGTATGTAAATAAATAAATTAAGTTACAACAGCTATGATATTATGTAAAAAAAATGATCTCTTTGAAAAATGTTTTGGCAGCAGTGACAAGACATGAATCTTCAAATGGAAATCAATTCTTCATTTGTTCTATTATGAATATGTTGGGTAATGAGTTGGATGAAATTCCTTTGTTTCATTAAAATTTCTTTCAAGAATCTCTCGTCCATAAATTGACTTTCTTTTTCTCCTAGGACCTACAAAAAACGAGTGTCTACTTGCAATAAAACATTAAATCATGGAGAAAGAGAGGTGATTGGGCTCCCCTAATCCAATAATTATGCAAAAAAACAACAATTAGTTACTATGTATAACAAATCCAAGGATAAAATAACAAAGTAAAATTTATTTCACCTGCGGGAAAGCAGCGGTCGACCATACTAACCAGCAGTGTTTTAATCACAACTTATTTGTTTTTCATCCAAATTGAATGATTCCAAAGCCAGATGAGATTTAATTCAAATGTATATATCCAATAAAAACAGGTGTTAAAAATTCAATGGTATGATATGTCAATTTTAGTTAGAACAACCTGCATAACAGAGTCATTTTCGATTACCCCACTTAGAACAACAATGAATGTTTTAAGCATAGATTCTTCGTTTGATGTCAGATTTGAATGATTCAAATTGGAAACGAAATTAGATTCATTTATTTATTTCCAATAGAAACATGTTTTGAAGGAAAGAATTGATAAGTCAAATAGTCTAAGGAACAACCGGAAAAACAGAGTTTTAAGGGTGTTGATTTACGATAAACAGTCAGTATTTTGATCATAACTTCCCCATACGATATTGAAAATGAGTGATTCCAATTTCCTTGTAAAATAAATTCATAGGGGAATCTACCATAGAAATATGTTTTAAAAATTCATTCATTTAGGCCTCCAAAAACCAACTGTCCCAACTTTGTTCCTGAGATGCCCGCTAGACATCCGGTCAATGTTTTGGTTCTAGCTTTTTTGTTTCAAATCCAAATTGAGTGATTGAAATTGGGTTGGAAAGTAGACATCAAGAGCTACTTATTATAGAAATAAGGTTTTAAAAATATTGTCATTTGGTCCCTCAAAACATGATTGTCCCGACTGTGTTTTCAGAAGTTTCACCAAGCCAAAAAAATATGATATTCAAGCATTTTTTAAATTGGTGATAAAAGTGAATATGAGTGTTTGTAGAACTATTATTTCCATTACAGTTCATCTACATACATAAATTAATTTAAAAAAATTATCACCGACGTTGATTTCCACAGCATGTTGCAACAAAAAACAACTTGTTTTACATAAAAAACAAAATGCATTTATTTATTCCCTTATTTATTTTATTTTCTACACTAATCTATTTTGATTTGAAAAATGAATATGACTACGTATATGAGTACTTCCAATGGAACCATTTTCGAACTAGGGCTTCATGTATGCACATACCCAAATTTGAAAAATGCATATTAATGAATATTAGGGTATGAGAAGCCAACTTCCCTTGAAAAAATAGTATCAAAAATTGAAGTATAGAGTGATGCTACAAACAAGTGATGGAGTGAAACCAATCTTCAATATATTTTTTACTTTCTTGATTTCCCATAGCCATCATATCATGAAGTTTTTGTGCTTTTAAAAATGGTTTGTTGATGCAGACTAAAAGAAACTTCATTTTTTCCCATAACTTCTATAATTTTTGAATTTGAAACATTTTGAATCTCATTGTAAGTTTTCTCTAATGGAGCATGTGAGATTGAATGGGTGGGAAGGGTGTGTAAATTTTGCAGTTCAACATTGTAAGCATGTTGTACTGGTTTATTGTGGTGAGGGTGTGGAATTAGTTAAATAGAAAATTGTGTATGGAATGGAGCATTTTGATGATGTGGTTGATTGGGTTGTGTGAAAGGTTTTGATGGGTAAGCAAGATGTTGTTGAAGAGATGGTGAAGAATATGGAGAATATGTTTGTGCTACAAGATGAGGGAGAGTAGTCATGCAATCATAAGGTGAACCATGCCAAACTTGTAGACAAGATTGGTGGTGGCTATATTGAAATTGACATGGCCGCCCTAACACATTAGTATTCCATAATGGATTATGCAAGTAAGAAAGTGGAGAGGAAGTGGTTTGAACCATACCTATAGGCCATGATTTCCATGGTTTTGACCTTGTTGCAGCTTCCTCATCTCTTTGAAATGCTACTTCCATCCTAGATAAGGAACAGTGAGTATCTATGAGATGCTCCTTTCAGTCATGAGGGCAAAACACTTCATCAAATTCTTGATTTTGCTGAACCAACCTTGGAGATTCATCTTGAATACCTTATGCACAGTTCACAAACATCATCATATGATAACTGAAAAACATCACGTTTTCCTATCAGATTTAAGAGTTCTAAAAATTCATTTTTTATTCCATTAAGTAGGAGTGTTTTAAGATTTCTTTTTCCAAATACTTATGCTTTGATTTTTGAAGGTTGTATTGAAATCGATCCACATAGTCCTCCAAGCTTTCATCTTCCCTTTGTATCATATCGAAAATATCTTCATTTTCCTTGCAATAGTCTTGGTACTTCTTCAAGAATATGTTCTTCATGTCCTCCCATGTTTGGATGCAGTTCTCACCTAGGCTCATGAACCATTGGAGAGCTGTTCCTTTTAGAGTAAGAGGAAACACTTTCAACCTTTGATCATTAGTGTAATAATCATATCCTCTACAAAGTATTTCAAACTCAAACAAAAATGTATCTGGGTTTTCATTTGCTAAACCATGAAAATTTGGTAGAGAAGATGGGGGAATTATGTGCATTTGTGTCAATCCTCCTAGATCTTTGATAGGGAATTCAAAAGTAGAAATGTGAGCCAATTCTTACCATAATAGAAGATGTTCTTCATGTGTTTCTTTGAGGCTCCTTCTTCGAATGTTCCTGTCAATCAGTTAGTGAAATGGGTGGTTCTTACATCACCACTTGAGTGAAATCATGAGATTTGTTTTTCAAAATTTCTATTTTTTTCCTAGTCATTCACACGGAAATTCAAACATTTATTTCTACCCAAAAAAATTAACAAATCTATCGGAAAGCAGGTGGGGGAGCAGGGCTGTTACATGCTTTATACGCAGGTTCTTACCTTCTGTTTTTAATTCCCAATACTCTCCTAGCAGGCACTCATCAGATTCACACTACTCTTTAGAAATGGCTACACTCTCCCCGAAAACGGCGCCAAAATGTCGAGCGATAAAAAGGTGTATTTTTAACTCCTAATTATCTTCACATTAATTGTCAACCCAATGCCAACTTTTTATTTCAAGAGTGTACTCAATCTGAGGCGGCTATTTACACAAGAGTAATGTTTTGCAGTATAGTGCTTAAAATGAAAAAGTAAATGAAAGATGAAAACAAAATCTAATTAGAATAGCAAGAAACTGAAATGTTCTAAACTAAATCATTCACTCAAACCACCATCAATCGAGGATACAGTAGCAATAACTCATTCCTCTAGATATTGATGCAATTGAAATCAAACTGGAACAAGACAATCAATCTAGGAACGAGGAAAATAACCAATGTTCTCTATAGTTGACAGTCCTGCTTTAAAGCAATTAAAAGGAAATCGAAACTGTACTAAAGCTGCTATTGAAAGTAAACTAGAAAAACTCTCTAAAAGAAAACAATTTGCAATGAATCAATAGAAATGAACAGCAAAGCTTCATCTAACAAAAATGATTTATTAATGGAAATGAATAGCAATGCTAAAATACAAGAATTAAACAGCAATCTTAAATGGAACAGAACAACAAAACTAAGTAATTAGAAATACGCAGCAACTATAAATATAATTGAATCAACAACCTTAATCCAGCAGCATGAATATTAATCACAGTTATTGAAGCAACAGCGATTGCAGTTATAATTGAATAATAACATAATTGAAAAACAATTGCAATTACAGATGAACAGCAATTAAATGAACCACAGTCTTAAGTAAACAGTGCAGTATTAGATTAGAATTAAGAGCAAAACATAAGTTATAATTAAAAATTTTGTCACTAATGCAATACAATTATGATTTCAATATAACAGAACAAATCTGTGAAATGTTCATAAACAAAAGATTACTGAACAAAACAATTTAAAGAAATGAAAAGGAAATCAAACCATCACACGGCATAAATCAGAAAGATAAAATACAGCAGTAGCGTAATCCACCAGAGGCTAGGCCCTTAGCTGCCAGTGGTGCTGCTGGGCTACTTCATATAAGGCGAATGAACAGCAACTCCCAAATCATATATTAATCATCAAATTGTGAAATCATTACAATAGCAAAAGCTTTGAGAATTATAATGGTAATGCAACAATCTTCTTTTCTTCCTATTCTATCATATCCCATCATGAATAATCCATCATCATTCTTGAATCTCCAATTCTGAATCCTCAATTCTCCCCCTCCATCTCTAATCTCTGTTCTCGTTTAAATAGAGAGATCATAGAGCAGTTACAATAGAGATAATTACAACATGATTTCTATTAAAAAATTGGATTGTTTCTAACCAATTGAACAACAAGAAAATATATTTCCATCTATCTTTCAACAAGAGCAAGGCGAATTTGGCTTTGCAGCTGAGATTTGGAAAACGGCCACACAACAATCTGAAAAAAAAAAAATAAATAAATAAATAAAATAAATAAAAAAAAATAAAATAAATAAATAAATAAAATAAAATAAAATAAAAATAATAAAAATAAAAATAAAAATAAGAATAACATAAAAATAAAATCGTACTCAAAGAACCCTGCGTTTTTCTCAGTACATGCCAAATTTTGGCAAACCATTCTTTCAAGTTAATTTGGTCCGTTCTGGAAAAAACCCATGTTCTGGATTTTCCATATTCTTTTTCATTTTCCCATAATCGCAACCGCAAAACTGTCACTTCTTATTCCAGCGAATTTATGAGTTGGCACTTTTAATGATCAAATCTTCAATCTGGAAATTATCTTGGAGGCTAAAAATGGTGAATAATGTTACAATCAATTTACTAAAACTATCATTGATAAAATCATGCATAATCATCAATTTATTATAAATAAAGGAGAATAAATAATATTCATCCATAAGAGCATAAATCATTATAAAATGGATTTATATAATAAATTATAATAAATGACATGTTAAAGAATGGTAGAAATGGGTGAAATAAGCATTCAAAAGTGATAATAATAATAATAGCATATTAACGGCCAAACACCAGCCAATTTCCAAAGAGCGGTATTGAGTATATTTGCTAAAATAGTTCACAATGCAGTAAAAATATACATGGATGATTTTATTCCTTATGGCTCTGACTTTCAGGAAGCTTTATCTAACCTAGGAAAGGTTCTAGATAAGTGTATTGAGATGAACCTATCCCTCAGTCCAGAAAAATGTGAATTCTTGATGAATGAAGGGACTGTGCTAGGTCATGTAATATCTCAACAACGACTACAGGTGGACCCCAACAAAATTGCCATAATCCAAAGAGTCCCACCTCTTCAAAAGGTGAGAGATGTTAGAAGTTTCCTAGGCTTAGCTAGATATTACAGGAGATTCATTAAAGACTTCATCAAAATAGTCTCTCCTTTGTTTGGCCTCCTAGGCAAGGATGTTGAGTTCATCTGGTCAGAAAACTGTCAAGAAGCCTTAGATACCTTGAAGAGCAAGCTAGTGATAGCCCCAATTCTCAGAGGCCCAAACTGGGCCCTACCATTTCACATTCACATAGATGCTTCGAAAAAAGTGATAGGAGCAGCCTTAGGACAAGTTGATGAAAAGTTACCGTATGCCATATACTTTATAAGCAAGAATTTGTCAAAGGTAGAGTTAAACTATACAGTGACCGAAAAGGAACTCCTAGTTGTCGTGCATTCCTTAAACAAATTCAAACATTATATCACATGCTATCAAACCTTTGTGCACACTGATCATGCTGCAATTAGATATTTAATGAACAAACCAGTTGTAAATGCTCGCATTATTAGATGGTTGCTTTTACTACAGCAGTTTGACCTGACCATTATTGATAAGCATGGTAAAGAGAATGTTGTTGCTGACTTTTTGTCTAGAGTAAATTTCCTTCCAGGTGAAGAAGGAATGGTGGATGACCAAATGCCAAATGAACACCTATTTTCTATATCATTACTCTCTCCATGGTTTGCTGATATAGCAAACTACTTGGTTTCAGCACAGTTCCCACCACACATGTCCTCAAAAGAGAAGAGCAAGATAGTAAGGAAAAGCACCCATTTCACCTAGATTAGAGGAAAACTCTTCAAACTGCTACCAGATCAGATCTTGAGAAGATGTGTCAGGGAGGAGGAAGTCTTTGACATCCTCCTGACATGTCATTATGGACCTTGTGGAGATCATTTTGTACCAAAAAGAACCACCTTCAAGATATTACAAGCAGGCTACTACTGGCCCACTCTTCATCAGGATGTGAGGAGATACATGAGCCAGTGTGATCGGTGTCAAAGGATGGGGAAACCCACTCCAAATGGTGAAATACCCATGCAACCTCAAGTGACCTTTGAGTCATTTGAGAAGTGGGGCATGGACTTTGTGGGGCATATCAACCCCCCTTCAAGGCAGAAGTGGTAAATCATTGTGTGCACCGACTACCTGACAAAGTGGGCAAAGATAAAAGCAATCAAAGGAGCGACAGAGGAAAAAATAGTTGATTTTTTGAGAGAAAACATATTCTATAAATTTGGGTATCTGAGAGAGTTGGTCACAGACCAAGGCAGTCAATTCACTTCCAACTTGACTGAAGACCTGCTCACACATCATAAGATCAAGCACAAGACTTCCACCTCTTACCATCCACAAGCCAATGGGAAAGTGGAGGTCACTAACAGAGCATTGGAAGGGATCCTAACAAAGGTATTGAGCAACAGCAGAAAAGACTGGGCAGACAGATTATTTGAGGCCACTTGGGCCTACAACACAACATGGAAGACCACCACCAGGTTCACACCCTATGAACTAGTCTATGGTGTTATTACTCAAGTTGTTCCCTACTTCCAGTAGGGAATACAACCGAGGTAACCACTAACCAACCTTTTAGCTGCAGGTCCTAGCCTACCTACAACCAGAGAGGGCTCTCTCTTTGAAATTTAGCTTTTTTTTGGAATATTTTACGCTAGTTATGATGAACAAGGTTTGGTTTTAAGTTTTTTGGATGGTGATCTCAGACAAAGCTAGGGTGCACATATAAAATGGTTTTTTCCATTGGGCAATGGAGTCACTGAAAGTGCAATTGTTGAAAGAGTTTCTTGGTGAAAAGGTAGTGCCACAGAGCGGGATAGGCAAGCTAGGAACAACTTTCAAATCTGGAAATGATGGAATGAAGTCAGGGAATGAAAGGCAATCAAGAATCTTTCATTATACTAGCAGAAGGAAAGTGTATGAATATTGTGCAGGAGAAATTAAGAATTCCTAAACAATATTCAAAATAGAAGAATTAGTGCAAACATGAGCAGCTAAGAATTCATATTTATGACTAATCCTGAAGAAAACATAATTAATAACAGAGATTGAACATAGGGTGCATTCAAACAAATCCTATGCTATTCTTCTTCTCTGTTAGCAAGATTATGAAACATATATGAGATTTACGAATATAGAGAACATAAAACACAGTTTAGAATAACTTATTGTTCCATAGAATGACATAGAAATTTTGTAACAGGTCCCAGAACGTCCAATCCACCTTCAAATGATTCAGACACAGTGAACTTCAACAGCAATTTGTATTAATACAGTCTGATATTTTATAGCGCAGTTCAAAAAGAAAATCACCAAAACCATACATCTCTTTGACAAGTATATATAGGATTTTACAAAATATCCCATAGGGAAATATCTGGACATCAATGTATCCATCGACTCTGACATAATCAATAACTGTTTGTGGAAAAATCAGGCAGCATTAAGTGAGGGATTAAAAGCTCTTTACTCGTTGTAGTAGGTGTCCTGTGTGCTGTTGACCTTTTGACTCTGGCAGTCGATGGATGACCGCTTCCTTAATGTGTTGTCTTGTAGTGTTGTCCTGTGCCACCTGGTCTACGCTTTTTGAATATTTTTAGTGCACATTTCACCCATTGTCAGTTTGATTTTCTTGTAGCTGAGCCATATAATGTAACTTGCACGTTGTGCAGACAATGTATAGGAAAGGAATTAAAATTACTTCAGAATCCCAAGCAGGCTTTGCCACCATTCCTCTGTTGGTAGTTGATGTTTTCTTAATTTGAATAATATTTCATCAGCTTCAGTGTATGTGTAATAATTCAGCCAAACTGGAAAAAGGTGTGCTACCTCATGCTCTATGTAAAACAAATCCTCCAGATTATCATATAAACTCTGCCCTGTGGGAGGGACTGCTTCTTCTGTGCTGCTTGATAATGTTGTGATTTGATTTTGTACATAGGTACTCAGCCTGTTTGCATATTGTTCCTGTTTTAGCGGCCTTCCAGTGCTAGTGACTAGGTTGGGTAAACCTTTCATTTGTAAATTTGAAAGTCTCTGTCTAAAAGCATTTACCTCTATCTGCATTTCTTGGCACTTTCTTTCTATGGTTTGGAAAAAATTTCTCATGGTCAGCACCTTCTTGACTCTTACAATAGTCTCTGTCCTGTTCTGGATGTTCAGTGCTACCAGCTGATCACCAGTACGAGTATTCAAAAAGTGAATCAATCGATTGTCTTGCTCAGGCTTATCTGCCAATAATGTTCTGGCCTTATGAGTTTCATGCTGAGCTACAACCATCAATTCTATTTCGTCAAAAATGGTTTGTATTGTTTTCCATTGATCAGCAAGAGATTGGCCAATTTTATTCCGCAAAATTGTTTTTATCTCAGTCAGGGTTCTATGGAGAGTGAGGTCTTTCTCCAAGGCCTTTATCTTATTTTCTAGGGCCTTTACTTCCCTGGTCTTCTCAGCAACTGTCATCATTGATTTATCATAGGTAGCCTCAATCTTGGCTAGCTTATCCTTGGTTTCCTTCATCTCTTCCATTTGTAATTCCAGAGCCTTAATTCCTTCATCATGGCTTCCATGCTCAAGCTGGCCTCCTGCACTGCTGCTGTTGTAGTTGCTGCTGAAGTTGAGGCACCTGTTGCTGAAGTTGAATCTGGGAGAGGTACTGCTGCTTGTCACATTTGATGGATGGCCCAACAGTTCAAACTGGACCATGCCGTGTTTAAATTTGTTGTTGTAGAATAGAGAATGCATATCTGCCCAAATAGTTCAAGCTTGGCAGATGAGTAGCTAGGTAGAGAATTTAAGGAGCCCAACTGCTTAATCTGGGCCCTTGGAAGAGATAAGGGTACATTTAGATAGGAGGACATCAAAAGAAAAAGCATACAATCAGGGTTTGCCAGTTCAAATGCACCCAATCCAAAGGAAGAAAAAATGTTAGGTTTATTAGGCTGGGTAGGTAGTTTGAGGTTGCAGAAACAAGGTTATCATTACTTTTGTCTTGTCAAGAAGGACTCATCTCATTTATGGCATTGGCACCATGGCAGTTGTTTGATGGCACAACGGTTAAGCATGACTAAATTCCCCTCTCATTCCCCCAGAAATCATTCACTAAGATCCCCTCAAGGACCTTGGGATTTTCCCAAAAAGTCTAGTTTCACTCCATTTTCTTTAAATACCAAGTTGATATCTAAGTTGACTTAGTGAAAAAAAGCCACATTTCTTGTGTAAAAATGGTCATTCCATATTATTTCATCTCTTTAACATTTTTCCATTCATTATCATTCCATAAAAACACATATTAACATCTAACCCTATTGTATAGCTCCCTAAATCATTTCCCCACCCCTATTCTACAAAAAACAATATTAAAACCCAAAAATCTAAATATCCCCTCCAAATGGCAACTATAGCCAAATAATATAAGTTCGGGAAACATTAGGTCCATTTGGGACTCTATGTTAACCCATCCACATTCATTAACCCTTGGGATTTATTTAACACCTGGTTAAATAAATAACCATGTCAAACCATACCCTATTACCCTCCGCGCATACATTTCATGTTGGACTTCATTTAACATTTGGTTAAGCGAATAACCAAAACCTGGCGGAACATTAATCCTTAACCTAAGGCCTAAACACATCTGAAACCACGAAAAAATCAAAGTTTATTGTACGCGTTGTTCTACTAAGCATCGATCACATCTCCCTCCCATCCACCGTTGGATCGCCTCCCGCAGATCTGAAGGCCTTCGTCAATATCGGGCGCCCCTCTGTAGCGGTACGTTAGTACTCGATGGTCGATGGTTTCACCGTCGTACATCGGGACACTTGTCCCTCTCCTATTGCATCGAGCCGCCTCTGACACTTACCACTCCCATACCAAAGGCGGTCTGATGGAAACCGCTTACTGCCCTCCCCGCTTGCCTATGTCACCACATGACGTTGCGTCCATGTCACTGCCACTGTACTGTACCTGCTGCCATGTCATCCGCTGACGTCACCACCCCGCCACCGTGTCATATGCCACATCATCGCTTACGTCAGCCGCCACGTTATTCACCGTACCCACTACACGACAAAAAATACGTCATGATGACGTCACCCTAGGAAAACGCAAAAAGCGCCAAAAGGTCCAAATTTGGTTAAAAAGTCGTGAAAACGATTGTTTTTCACGTATTTCTATTTTGTTGTATTTACAAAGAACGTGCATGCATTTTCGCTATTTCACTCCTGAGCTGATACTATCCACCAACCCACCAACTCAACTCCATAGCTCAACTCCGCAGCCCAAGATGTGCCTGCTAACCATCCGTGGTGCCCTGAACACAGGTATTTATCCGTTTTCCAGCTTGAAAGCCTATCCGTTTTCCAGCTTGAAAGCCCTGTTTCTCAAGTTTTTTGTCTAAATTTCCAAATGAACCTGTATTTTGCTTCTAAAAGCGCTCCTACCTATCGCTCACTATACTGCAAACACCCTTTGAGCTGCTAATTCACCACAGGCCTGTAAATTTCAACCCATTTCCTCTACAAGCGAGCCACTCCAACAAACTATGCATCCATATGCACCCACAGAAACCACAGAAATTCCTCAATTGTTGAGTTAAAATACTCCAGCGCCCTATTTCCATTGATTGTAACTTGTTTCCTAAAAGGAATCCTCATTTTCCTTTTCCCTTTGCAAACTTGTGCCTCTTCGAGAAAAAATTCAATTCTATTTTCTCGGCATTATGTCCACAGAGCCTGCAATTTCAACCAATTTATGTAAAAAAACCCAATTTGAGTGCTGCAAGTTTGATTGTTTACCATAAACTCTACACAATGAGGTTGGCTTGAAGTAAAAAATCAGTTTTCATACTTCTCGCAATAGCCTCATAGCCTAAATTCTTCCTCCTATTGTTGTTTTACACATATATTGCAATTAATACCAGCAGTATAAGATATGGAGACTCTAGTAGCCTTGAAAATTGCTCCTTTGAATGCTCCACACATGGATTTAGAGTGGCTACCTTTGGCAGATAGAGACTTCCAGATCAAGGATATGATGGGCCTTAATTCTCACCTCAAAATTATGTGCCAATTCAGAAATAATCACAGAAATAACACTGATGTTCTAGGAATTTGGCAATTCAGTATGCCCATCTATTATCTCCCATCAGTTAATGTGTTGCCTGACTTCATTCATTTATGTCATGCAAACTATGACCCCACTCTAAGAGCAATTCTCAGTCTAGATGGGTCTATGCTGTTCTATATAACTCCTCAATCCATAAATGAAATGCTGAACTTTGAGCCTCCGCAGCCTCTGGTTCCCCTTACAATGAAACTCTTGCTTGATCAAGGTGCAAGGCTCTCTAAGGTAGAAATATCAAGAGTTAGTCATCTGTTTATGGATCCACAGTGCCGGTATGATCATCCTCCTCCCTATCATTAGGCCTCGTTTAATGAAACAGGAAAGCTCATGGTGGATATTATTTCCTACATTCTAGGATGCAAAACAGGAGAATTTGTGGATGACACTGTATTTCTGCTCTTAACCATATTCACTCCAGGGAAGCCCCTTGCTATCATGTATGACTATGCCACCTTCATAGCAAACAAAATACATGAACAATTTATGATGATGGAGAGAGAAAGAGTTTTCAAATACACCTCCTACATTTACCATCTGTTGTTGTAGTATCACCCAGATAGTTTCAAGGTTCCACTCAAGGGATTAGACCCAAAAGGAGAGAGGAGATCTGTCATCTATTGGACCTTAGTTTTCCATGAAGTCCACTATTCTCCATATACATATTGTGAGTTTATTGACCTGTTCATATACCCAGCCACTTGCCTATTAATGGTGACTCCTCCTACCAGACTCACTGCTGAAATGCAAAGAATCTTGCATCTTTCAAAGGGCTATAGCATTGGTGATTGGTACTTCTACCAAAACCACACAGTGATCAGAATTTATGGGTGTGAGTTGTCCCCCTATAAGCTGCCAAGATATGTCCCCATGAGACTTTTTGCCTTGGAGTATTTCAGGAAGTTCAGTAATACAAACTTGAATCATTTCCATGGGAAAAACAAGAAGGCACAACTTAAAATCAGGCACTAGTTGGGTCCCTTTGTTTTCAACAAAAGGGAAGAAGCATGGAAGGATGCAGAAAATATGTTGAGACAAGAACTCATGTTGAAACAAAGCTTTTACTGGGACCCATATGACCCTTAACACTTCATAAGCCTTAGAAGAATCAAACATAGGCTTTCGGGATATGTGCACCAGCAAATCCCCTACATTGAACAATATGCCAATCAAGAAGAATGGGTAGAGGGAACATTAGATGATGAAGAGCTTACTGAAGAGGAAAAATTAGAGAAAGATATGAAAGAAATTTAGAAAAGAATTGACTTGGATTATGTTGCATAGGTCACCTTCACACAGCCTCAACCGGTGGGAGCAAGCACATCAACAGCTACATCTTCACGGTAGCCAGCTAAAGAAACCATTTTGCTTGCAGGAAAGGGCAAGGACATTGAGCACTCATAACAGCAAAGCACAATGGAAGAGTAGCCATCCTCAACTCAAGAAAAAGGTCAAGAACAAAGCCCTTTAACACAAACAAAGGCACCTGAAATCCCTGTGCTGCAAACTCCTCACAATGAGGAAAGAGGTAAAAAGAGAGACGGAACAGAGGGTACACCCACAGGGGCATCCACATACCAGCAAGGGGAAAAAGACAGAGGCTAAAACCCTATGCTGAGGAGGAAATTATAGAAGAAACCATAGGAAATATCAGGGGTGAGGGGACTTCTAAACAGTAGATCCCTCCTGTTTTGGAAACATCGTCCAGCTCCTTTTAGCAGGAGCAAGAGAGACAACTAGGTGGGGAGGTTTCATCCTCCAAACAGTAGACCCAAAAAGGCTCGGATATCAAACGAGCATTCACGGAGATCAAAGCTAGAAACGAGCCAATAAGGTTTCATCTTTACAATCAGTTAATGAGAATGGCACCAACGAATCAACAGAGACTGATGGCAGCATATGATATGCAAGAAGGGAAGATGACTCTCATTCATTTTAGACCTACTACATAGCAGCCACAATCAGCTGCAGACTACATCAAAACCAATCTGGAGGTCCTGGCAAAAGACATACATCCAATAGACCAGATTGAGTTACATAAGCAGACAGGAGAAATGTTCTATTCCAGATTAGCAGATAAGGCTCTATTGGATCATAGATTGCAGAACTCTTTATACAATACTTCTGCCTAGTTAGAGCTGGAAAAGGCCTCATCATTGGCCAAGGATAATAGGATAAAATCCTTGGAAGAAATCATTATAGAGTTGGGACATGATCCCAAAGATCCCAAAGGCACACAGGCCTTAATTAGAAAAAAGGAAGAAGACATAGCAGCACTGAGAAAACAAATGAAGCTCCCAGCTACCATACATCCTCAAACTATAGAAGTGGTGCAACAACAAGAAGTAGAGGATGTGGTTAGTCTACTTATGAGGATGAATCAGAGGATATTGGAAACAGAGAAAGCATTGGAAGAGGCTCAGCAAGGGAAACAACCAGTGTTGGCCCCTCAACCATCCCAAACAGCTCCAATAACAGCTCCACCTACAACAGTGACTACAGCAGCACCTCCCCCAGATTCAACTTTAGCAGCAACTACAACAGCAGCAGTGCAGGAGGCCAGCTTGAGCATGGAAGCCATGATGAAGGAAATTAAGGCTCTGGAATTACAAATGGCAGAGATGAAGGAAACCAAGGAAAAGCTAGCCAAGATTGAGGCTACCTATGATAAATCAAAGATGACAGTTGCTAAGAAGACCAGGGAAGTAAAGGCCCTAGAAAATAATATAAAGGCCTTGGAGAAAGACCTCACTCTCCATAGAACCCTGACTGAGATAAAAACAATTTTGTGGAAAAAAATTGGCCAAACTCTTGCTGATCAATGGACAGCAATACAAACCATTTTTGACCAAATAGAATTGATGGTTGTAGCTCAGCATGAAACCCATAAGGCCAGAACATTATTGGGAGATAAGCCTGAGCAAGCCAATCGATTGATTCACTTTTTTAATACTCGTACTGGTGATCAGCTAGTAGCACTGAACATCCAAAACAGGACAGAGACTATTGTAAGAGTCAAGAAGGTGTTAACCATGAGAAATTTTGTCCAAACCATAGAAAGAAAGTGCCAAGAAATGCAGATAGAGGTAAATGCTTTTAGACAGAGACTTTCAAATTTACAAACCAAAGGTTTACCCAGCCTAGTCACTAGCACTGGAAAGCTGCTAAAGCATGAACAATATGCAAAGAGGCTGAGTACCTATGTACAAAATCAAATCACAGCATCATCAAGCAGCACAGAAAAAGCAGTCCCTCCCACAGGGCAGAGTTTATATGATAAACTGGAGGATTTTTTTACATAGAGCATGAGGTAGCACACCTTTTTCCAGATTGGCCGAATTATTACACATACATTGAAGATGATGAAATATTATTCAAATTAAGAAAACATCAAATACCAACAGAGGAATGGTGGCAAAGCCTACTTGGGATTCTGAAGTAATTTTAATTCCTTTTCTGTACATTGTCTGCACAACATGCAAGTTGCATTATATGGCTCAGCTACAAGAAAATCAAACTGACAATGGGTGAAATGCGCGCTAAAAATATTCAAGAAGTGCAGACCAGGTGGCACAGGACAGCACTACAGGATAACACATTAAGGAAGCGGTCATCCATCGACTGCCAGAGTCAAAAGGTCAACAGCACACAGGACACCTGCTACAACGAGTAAAGATCTTTTAATCCCTCAATTAATGTTGCGTGATTTTTCCACAAAAAAATTATTGATTATGTCAGAGTAGATGGATACATTGATGTCCAGATATTTCCCTATGGGATATTTTGTAAACTCCTATATATACTTGTCAAAGAGATGTATGGTTCTGGTGATTTTCTTTCTGAACTGCGCTATAAAATATCAGACTGTATTAATACAAATTGCTGTTGAAGTTCACAGTGTCTGAATCATTTGAAGGTGGATTGGACGTTCTGGGACCTGTTACAGAATTCCTATGTCATTCTATGGAACAATAAGTTATTCTAAACTATGTTTTATGTTATCTATATTCGTAAATCTCATATATGTTTCATAATCTTGGTAACAGAGAAGAACACTAGCATAGGATTTGTTTGAATGCACCCTATGTTCAATCTTTGCTATTAATTATGTTTTCTTCAGGATTAGTCATAAATATGAATTCTTAACTGCTCATGTTTTCTCTAATTCTTCCATTTTGAATACTGTTTAGGAATTCTTAATTGCTCCTGCACAATATTCATACACTTTCCCTCTACCAGTATAATGAAAGATTCTTGATTGCCTTTCATTCCCTAACTTCATTCCATCATTTCCAGATTTGAAAGTTGTTCCTAGCTTGCCTATCCCGCTCTGTGGCACTACCTTTTCACCAAGAAACTCTTTCAACGATTGCACTTTCAATGACTCCTTTGCCCAATGGAAAAAACCATTTTATACTTGCACCCCATCTCTGTCTGAGATCACCATCCAACAAACTTAAAACCAAACCCTGTTCATCATAACTAGCCTAAAATATTTCAAAACAAAGCTAAATTTCAAAGAGAGAGCCCTCTCGGGTTGTAGGTAGGCTAGGACCTACAGCTAAAAGGTTGGTTAGTGGTTACCTCGGCCATACTCCCTACAAGAAGCAGGGAACAACCTGAGTGATAACATCATTGGCGACTCCACTAGCGATCGAACAATTTCCCTGTTTCAACATAGTCAAAGGAGATATCAAGCTTCCTATTTTCAAAATAATCTCTTGTGAAGTATTGTTTAAAGATGTGATTATAAACATTCCCAGAAAAATACCAAAAAAAAAAAATCTAGAAGCTGGCTCCAAAGAAGAAAACTCGTTACACAAGGTCAAACCCTGACCTAGATCCTCCAACTGTTTTTGAAAATCCCAATTTAATCCCTAAGATTCTTAGGAAACAAGAGCAACAAGAAGATTTTGCTGATTCAAGTCCTGAAGCAGTTCAGCAAAGCTATATTCCAACCCCTGCTAAAGCTTCAGTTCGTCCTCACATTACCCCTACTTCCCCTAGTTCTTCATCCACCTCACAAAACACCTTCTCCACTCCTCCATCTATTACACATATATCCACCATCGTCCCTACTCTTCTAGCTGTCCCATTTCTTCCTGTTGTCCCATTATCACTATAAATATTGAAAATCGTTATGATCCCTTACAGCTACCTGCAAATCCAGGGGCTATGCCTCAGGATTATCAAAGTAAGATCACTTATTTTGATGGTGTTGGTTCCTATACAGCCCAACAACACACTAAGAAGATGCATGACTATTTTGAAAACTATGAAATTGATGATGATGGTGTGAGGATGAAGATCTTTGTTCAAAGTCTAACTGGTGATGTAAGGACCTGGTTTAGGTCACTTAGTGCAAACTCCATAGGTGATCCCAACATTGAAGGTAAAAGGGGAAAATGGATAGCCAACATTTTAGAATATGACATTGAGATTAAACCAACAAAACTCATAAAAGGACAAGGGCTAGTTAAACTAATGACTGAAACCAACTTTCAAGCCCTAGACATCAATAAACTGGATAACAAGCAGGAGATGGCGACTCCACAGATCAATCAAGCCTTCTTACAATCACCTTGGTATACTGACATATGTTTTGTATTGTTAAACCTGCAAGCTCCTCCAGGGTTATCCAGACCAAAAAGAGATTCTTGAAATGAAAGCTTCAAAGTTTTGTATCATAGATAATGTGTTGTTTTGGAAAATCATGAAGGTATTTTTCTTAATTGCCTAACTTTGGATGAAACTGACAAAGTCCTCAAGGAATTTCATGCAGGAGATTGTGGAGGACACTTGTATTGGAAATCAATAGCTGATAAAATCCTAAGGGCTGGATTTTATTGGCCCTCCCTGTTTGCTGATGTTTAGAAAATTTGTAATGTCTTGCCATAAATGCCAAATCTTTGAAGGCAAGAAAAAGCTGCTACCCATGCCCCTCAAACCTATTTCAACTGAAAGACCATTTCAACAATGGGGTTTAGACTTCATTGGGGAGATTCACCCTTCATCTTCTAGCCAGCATAGGTGGATTTTGATAGCCACAGATTACTTTATCAAGTGGATAGAGGCCATACCTTGTAGGCAAGCCAATGACTCAATCATCATACAATTCCTAGAGACCAATATCTTGTCTATATTTGGCTGTCCAGAAAAGATCATTACAGACAATGCAGCTGCCTTTAAATCCAAAAGAATGATCGTTTTTTGTCACAAATACCATATTACCCTAGGTCATTCCACAACCTATCACCCTCAAGGTAATGGTCTAGCTGAATCCTCCAACAAGAGCCTCATTAACATCATCAAAAAGATCTTGGAAGAGAATAAAAAGAATTGGCACAAAAAACTTGTTAATGCACTATGGGCAGATAGGTTGACCACCAAAAGATCCAATGAACAAGCCCATATGAGTTGACTTATGGAATGGAGGTAAGATTCCCCTCTTCTTTAAGAATCCCTGTGATCAAGTTGCTACAAGAGATACAAGCATAGCCCAATGACATTCATAGAAGGATCAATCAAACTATTCACTTGCAAGAGACAAGAGAAGAAGTTTATCACAGAACTCAGGCGTTACAAGATAAACTCAAGAAGATATTTTATAAAAGAACAAAAGTTGAAGACTTTTTCATAGGAAACAAAGTGCTGAAATGGGACTCGAGGAGGGAAGATAAAGGGAAACATGGGAAATTTGATTTTCTTTGGAAAGGACTATTTGTGATTCAAGTTGTACAAGGTAACAACACCTATTTTCTTAAGAGTTTGGATGGCACAGATACTGAAGAAGGCCCAGTCAATGGGAGAATGCTCAAACATTATTTTGATCCCCTTTGATGAACATAACGCAACTACATATTGTACATAAATATTTGTATTTTCATCCTTTTTCATTTACAGCAGTTAGATAGGGAACCAAATGCAGCAAATTTTGAAGAAAAGTCAAGGAATTACACCAAGTTTGGTGTATGTTTTGAATGTGCCACAATAAATCAGAGGGAAGTCTTGGGAAATATGAAGATAGTGATAAGCACTCAGAGAAACCAGCAAGAGACAAAGCTGTAATTTTGTACAGATCAGCTTAAAGAGTACTACATACAGGCTACAAAGATTCAGATCAAAGGTCTCCAAGACAAGGAAGTTTCAGAATACAGCAAGAATTGAAAAATAAGGCAATCTGACCTGCTGTTCTTGGCTTTTCACCAGGAAAAGCCATCCCCAAGTGGAGCCACTATTAGGTTCCTATATCAATAGGTTTCATTTTTCATGATTGACAGTGGAAGTACTAAATATGTTCATCCCTGCATGCTGCAGAGGTTCCATATTTTGTATACAGACAAAGAAAATTAAAAATGAAAAGAGGGTATGCCTTAAAAGAATAATCAAAAGGCAAGAATATCAATTGGTCAGAAAAATAAGTGAAAATGAACCCCAAACCAAAGACCAAGAAAGCGGCCAGTCAAAATGCCACTGCTATCTTATTTGCAAATTCACCATGTGGAGGTACTGCCGCTTGTCACAATTGATGGATGGCCCAACAGTTCAAACTGGACCATGCCGTGTTTAAATTTGTTGTTGTAGAATAGAGAATGCATATCTAGCCAAACAGTTCAAGCTTGGCAGATGAGTAGCTAGGCAGAGAATTTAAGGAGCCCAACTGCTTAATCTGGGCCCTTGGAAGAGATAAGGGTACATTTAGATAGGAGGACAGTCAAAAGAAAAAGCAGACAATCAAGGTTTGCCAGTTCAAATGCACCCAATCCAAAGGAAGAAAAAAAGTTAGGTGTATTAGGCTGGGTAGGTAGTTTGAGGTTGCAGAAACAAGGTTATCATTACTTTTATCTTGTCAAGAAGGACTCATCTCATTTATGGCATTGGCACCATGGCAGTTGTTTGATGGTACAATAGGGAAGCATGACTAACTTCCCCTCTCATTCCCCCAGAAATCATTCACTAACATCCCCTCAAGGTCCTTGGGATTTTCCCAAAAAGTCCAGTTTCACTCCATTTTCATTAAATACCAAGTTGATATCTGAGTTGACTTAGTGAAAAGAAGCCACATTTCTTGTATAAAAATGGTCATTCCATATTATTTCATCTCTTTAACATTTGTCCATTCATTATCATTCCATAAAAACTCATATTAACATCTAACCCTATTATATAGCTCCCTAAATCATTTCCCCACCCCTATTCTACAAAAAACAATATTAAAACCCAAAAATCTAAATATCCCCTCCAAATTGAAACTATAGCCAAAGAATATAAGTTCAAGAAACATTAGGTCCATTTGGGACTCTATGTTAACCCATCCGCATCCATTAACCCTTGGGATTTATTTAACACCTGGTTAAATAAATAACCATGTCAAACCATACCCTATTACCCTCTGTGCATACATTTCATGTTGGACTTCGTTTAACATTTGGTTAAGCGAGTAACCAAAACCCGGCGGAACATTAATCCTTAACCTAAGGTCTAAACCCATCTGAAACCATGCAAAAATCAAAGTTTATTGTACGCGTTGTTTTGGTAAGCATCGATCAAATCTCCCTCTCGTTCAACGTCGGATCGCCTCCCGCAGATCCGACGGCCTTCATCAATATCGGGCATCCCTCTATAGCGGTACATTAGTACCCGATGGTCGACGGTTTCACTGTCGTACACCGGGACACTTGTCCCTCTCCTATTGCATCGGGCCGCCTCTGACACTTACCGCTCCCATACCAAAGGCGGTCCGATGGAAACCGCTTATCGCCCTCCCCACTTGCCTATGTCACCACATGACATTGCGTCCACGTCACTGCCACTGCACTGTACCTGCTGCCATGTCATCTGCTGACGTAACCACCCCACCACCGTGTCATATGCCATGTCATCGCTTACATCAGCCGCCACGTTATTCACCATACCCACTACACGACAAAAAATATGTTATGATGACATCATCCTGGGAAAACGCAAAAAGTGCCAGAAGGTCCAAATTTGGTTAAAAAGTCGTGAAAATGATTGTTTTTTGCCCATTTCTATTTTTTTGTATTTACAAAGAACGTGCATGCATTTTCGCTATTTCACTCTTGGAGCTGATACTATCCACCAACCCACCAACTCAACTCCATATCTCAACTCCACAGCCCAAGTTGTGCCTGCTAACCGTCCTTGGTGCCCTGGACACAGGTATTTATCTGTTTTCCAGCTTGAAATCCCTGTTGCTTTCTGTCTAAATTGCCGAATGAACCTGTATTTTGCTTCTAAAAGCGTTCCTACCTATCACTCACTATACTGCAAACACCCTTTGAGCCGCTAATTCACCACAGGCCTGTAAATTTGAACCCATTTCCTCTGCAAACAAGCCACTCCAACACACTGTGCATCTATATGCACCCACAGAAACCACAGAAATTGCTCAATTATTGAGTTAAAATACTCCAGCGCCCTGTTTCCATTGATTGTAACTTGTTTCCTAAAAGGAATCCTCAATTTCCTTTTCCCTTTGCAAACTTGTGCCCCTTCGGGCAAAAATTCAATTCTATTTTCTCGGCATTATGTCCACAGAGCCTGAAATTTCAACCAATTTATGTAAAAAAACCCAGTTTGAGTGCTGAAAGTTTGATTGTTTACCATAAACTCTACACAGTGAGGTTGGCTTGAAGTAAAAAATCAGTTTTCATACTCCTGGCAATAGCCTCATAGCCTAAATTCTACCTCCTATTGTTGTTTTACACCTATATTGCAATTAATACCAGCAGTATAAGATATTGAGACTCTAATAGCCCTGAACATTGCTCCTTTGAATGCTCCACACATGGATTTAGAGTGGCTACCTTTGGCAGAGAGAGACTTCCAGATCAAGGATATGATGGGGCTTAATTCTCACCTCAAAACTGTGTGCGAATTCAGAAATAATCACAGAAATAACGCAGATGTTCTAGAAAATTGGCAATCCAGTATGCCCATCTATTATCTCCCATCAGTCAATGTGTTGCCTGACTTCATTCATTTATGTCATGCAAACTATGACCCCACTTTGAGAGCAATTCTCAGTCCAGATGGGTCTGTGAGGTTCTATATCACTCCTCAATCCATAAATGAAATGCTGAACTTTGAGCCTCCTTAGCCTCTGGTTCCCCTTACAATGAAACTCTTGCTTGATCAAGGTGCAAGGCTCTCTAAGGCAGAAATATCAAGAGTTAGTCATCTGTTTATGGATCCATAGTGCCAGTATGATCATCCTCCTCCCTATCATCAAGCCTCATTTAATGAAACGGGCAAGCTCATGGTGGATATGATTTCCTACATTCTAGGATGCAAAATAGGAGAATTTGTGGATGAGACCGTATTTCTACTCTTAACCATATTCACTCCAGCGCAGCCCCCTGCTGTCATGTATGACTATGCCACCTTCATAGCAAACAAAATACATGAACAATTTATGATGATGGAGAGAGAAAGAGTGTTCAAATACACCTCCTACATTTACCATCTGTTGTTGTACTATCACCCAGATAGTTTCAAGGTTCCTCTCAGGAGATTAGACCCAAAAGGAGAGAGGAGATTTGTCATCTATTGGACCTCAGTTTTCCATGACGTCCACTATTCTCCATACACATATTGTGAGTTTATTGACCTGTTCATATACCCAGCCACTTTCCTATTAATGGTGACTCCTCCTACCAGACTCACTTCTGAAATGCAAAGAATCTTGCATCTTTCAAAGGGCTATAGCATTGGTGATTGGTACTTCTACCAAAACCACACAGTGATCAGAATTTATGGGTGTGAGTTGTCCCCCTATAAGCTGCCAAGATATGTCCCCATGAGACTTTTTGCCTTGGAGTATTTCAGGCAGTTCAGTAATACAGACTTGACTCATTTCCATGGGAAAAACAAGAAGGCACAGCTTAAAATCAGACACCAGTTGGGTCCCTTTGTTTTCAACAAAAGGGAAGAAGCATGGAAGGATGCAGAAAATATGCTGAGACAAGAACTCATGTTGAAACAAAGCTTTTACTGGGACCCATATGACCCTGAACACTTCATAAGCCTTAGAAGAATCAAACATAGGCTTTCAGGATATGTGCACCAATGAATCCCCTACATTGAACAATATGTCAATCAATAAGAATGGGTAGAGGGCACATTAGATGATGAAGAGCTTACTAAAGAGGAAAAATTAGAGAAAGATATGAAAGAAATTTAGAAAATAATTGACCTGGATTATGTTGCACAGGTCACCTTCACACAGCCTCAACCGGTGGGAGCAAGCACATCAACAGCTACATCTTTACGGGTAAAGAAACCATTTTTCCTACAGGAAAGGGCAAGGACATTGAGCACTCAGAACAGCAAAGCACAATGGAAGAGCAGCCATCCTCAACTCAAGAAAAAGGTCAAGAACAAATCCCTTTAACACAAACAAAGGCACCTGAAATCCCTGTGCTACAAACTCCTCACAATGAGGAAAGAGGTAACAAGAGAGATAGAACAGAGGGTGCATGCACAGGGGCATCCACAGACCAGAAAGGGGAAAAAAGACAGAGGCTAAACCCCTATGCCGAGGAGGAAATTACAGAAGAAACCATAGGAAATATCAAGGGTGAGGGGACTTCTGAACAGCAGATCCCTCCTGTTTTGGAAACATTGGCCAGCTTCTTTCAGCAGGAGCAAGAGAGACAACCAGGTGGGGAGGTTTCATCCTCCAAACAGCAGACCCAAAAAGGCTCAGATATCAAATGAGCATTCACAGAGATCAAAGCTAGAAACGAGCCAATAAGGTTTCATCTTTACAATCAGTTAATGAGAATGGCACCAACGAATCAACAGAGACTAATGTCAACATATGATATGCAAGAAGGGAAGATGACTCTCAGTCATTTCAGACCTACTACACAGCAGCCACAGTCAGCTGCAGACTACATCAGAACCAATCTAGAGGTCCTGGCAAAAGACATACATCCAATAGACTAGATTGAGTTACATAAGCAAGCGGGAGAAATGGTCTATTCCACATTAGCAGATAAGGATCTATTGGCCCATAGATTGCAGAACTCTTTATACAATACTTATGCCCAGTTAGAGCTGGAAAAGGCCTCATCATTAGACAAGGATAATAGGATAAAATCCTTGGAATAAATCATTATAGAGATGGGATGTGATCCCAAAGATCCCAAAGGCACACAAGCCTTAATTAGAAAAAAGGAAGAAGACATAGCAGCACTGAGAAAACAAATGAAGTTGCCAGCTACCATACATCCTTGTAGAAGTGGCGCAACAACAAGAAGTAGAGGATGTGGTTAGTCTACTTATGAAGATGAATCAGAGGATATTGGAAACAGAGAAAGCATTGGAAGAGGCTCGGCAAGGGAAAAAACCAGTGTTGGCCCCTCAACCAGCCCAAACAGCTCCAATAATTACAGCTCCACCTACAACAGTGACTACAGGAGCACCTCCCCCAGATTCAACTTCAGTAGCAGGTGCCTCAACTTCAGCAGCAACTACAGTAGCAGCATTGTAGGAGGCCAACTTGAGCATGGAAGCCATGATGAAGGAAATTAAGGCTCTGGAATTACAAATGGCAGAGATGAAGGAAACCAAGGAAAAGCTAGCCAATATTGAGGCTACCTATGATAAATCAAAGATGACAGTTGCTGAGAAGACCAGGGAAGTGAAGGCCCTAGAAAATAAGATAAAGGCCTTGGAGAAAGACCTCACTCTCCATAGAACCCTGATTGAGATAAAAACAATTTTGTTGAATAAAATTGGCCAAACTCTTGCTGATCAATGGACAAAAATACAAACCATTTTTGACCAAATAGAATTGATGGTTGTAGCTCAGCATGAAACTCATAAGGCCGTAACATTATTGGCAAATAAGCCTGAGCAAGCCAATCGATTGATTCACCTTTTGAATACTCATACTGGTGATCAGCTGGTAGCACTGAACATCCAGAATAGGACAGAGACTATTGTTAGAGTCAAGAAGGTGCTGACCATGAGAAATTTTGTCCAAACCATAGAAAGAAAGTGCCAAGAAATGCAGATAGAGGTAAATGCTTTTAGACAGATACTTTCAAATTTACAAACCAAAGGTTTACCCAGCCTAGTCACTAGCACTGGAAGGCTGCTAAAACAGGAACAATATGCAAACAGGCTGAGTAACTATGTACAAAATCAAATCACAGCATCATCAAACATCACAGAAGAAGTAGTCCCTCCCACAGGGCAGAGTTTATATGATAAACTGGAGGATTTTTTTTACATAGAGCATGAGGTAGCACACCTTTTTCCAGTTTGGCTGAATTATTACACATACACTGAAGCTGATGAAATATTATTCAAATTAAGAAAACATCAACTACCAACAGAGGAATGGTGGCAAAGCCTGCTTGGGATTCTGAAGTAATTTTAATTCCTTTCTTGTACATTGTTTGCACAACATGCAAGTTGCATTATATGGCTTAGCTACAAGAAAATCAAACTGAAAATGGGTGAAATGCGTGCTAAAAATATTCAAAAAGCGCAGACCAGGTGGCACAGGACAGTACTACATGACAACACATTAAGGAAGCGGTCATCCACTGACTGCCAGCGTCAAAAGGTCAACAGCACACAGGACACCTGCTACAACGAGTAAAGAGCTTTTAATCCCTCAGTTAATTCTGCGTGATTTTTCCACAAACAGTTATTGATTATGTCAGAGTAGATGGATACATTGATGTCCAGATATTTCCCTATGGGATATTTTTTAAACTCCTATATATACTTGTCAAAGAGATGTATGGTTTTGGTGATTTTCTTTCTGAACTGCGCTGTAAAATATCAGACTATATTAACACAAATTTTTGTTGAAGTTCACTGTGTTTGAATCATTTGAAGGTGGATTGGACGTTCTGGGACCTGTTACAGAATTCCTATGTCATTCTATGGAACAATAAGTTATTCTAAACTATGTTTTTTGTTCTCTATATTCGTAAATCTCATATATGTTTCATAATCTTGCTAACAGAGAAGAAGAATAGCATAGGATTTGTTTGAATGCACCCTATGTTCAATCTCTGCTATTAATTATGTTTTCTTCAGGATTAGTCATAAATATGAATTCTTAACTGCTCATGTTTGCACTAATTCTTCCATCTTGAATACTGTTTAGGAATTCTTAATTGCTCCTGCACAATATTCATACACTTTCCCTCTGTCGGTATAATGAAAGATTCTTGATTGCCTTTCATTCCCTGACTTCATTCCATCATTTCCAGATTTGAAATTTGTTCCTAGCTTGCCTATCCCACTCTATGGCACTACCATTTCACCAAGAAACTCTTTCAATGATTGCACTTTCAGTGACTCCATTACCCAATGGAAAAAATCGTTTTATACTTGCACCCCATCTCTGTCTAAGATCACCATCCAACAAACTTAAAACCAAACCCTGTTCATCATAACTAGCCTAAAATATTCCAAAACAAAGCTAAATTTCAAAGAGAGAGCCCACTCTGGTTGCAAGTAGGCTAGGACCTGCAGCTAAAAGGTTGGTTAGTGGTTACCTCGGTCGTATTCCCTACAGGAAGCAGGAAACAACCTGAGTGATAACATATGGGAAGAAGGCTTTGTTGTCAATAGAGTTTGAATTCAATACCCTAAGGATGGTAGCTCAGCTAAACCTAGACCTCAGCCATGCACAAAAGGAGAGAATACTTCATCTCAATGGACTGGATGAATACAAAGTGCAAGCCCTTATGCATACAGAGGTAGTTCAACTTCATAGAAAGACATAGCATGCCAGAAATATCAAGGAGAAGAAATTTCAAGAGGGAGATTGGGCATTACTCTATGACTCAAGATACAAAGATTTCAAAGGAAAGTTGAGGACAAGATGGTTGGGACCCTACACTATGGAGAAATGCAATGACAATGGTTTAGTTCTGATCAGAACCATTGATGATGAAGCCATCCCCATGCTTGTCAATGGACATCGGTTGAAAGTATACAAGAAATCCCTCTCCAAGTGGGAGTTTATTGAAGATCTGAATAAAACAGTGATGGTGGTGGAGCATGTCTTAGCTTCCACTGCACCCACTCACTGAAGAAAAGAAAAGAAATAAAAAATAATAAGGACTCCAATGAAAACCTCCATGAGGCACTTGAGTCCCATCATTGGGTTGAAAACCTCTTCTGAGACAGCCCAGTGATGTCAAAAAAAGAGGAAAAGAATAAGATCCTGGGTGAAAACCTCCCTTGGAGGCACCCAAGGCAGGCAATTAAGGTGCAAACCTCTCTGAGGCGCCCTAGTTGTTTACAAAAAAAAAATGAATTTTTGTTGCATTGCAGGTTTGTAGGAGGACTACAGGGAGCAGAAGAAGGTGCCAAGGGGACCCTAACATTCACATCAGCATATATCTCATCTTCTCCACACCTTCCTCCATCATTTTTGGCATCTCTTTCACTCCACTCTACATTTCTTTTCCAAAACTTTGTTTTCTACAGGAGGCTCTGTGTTTTCTACAGGAGGCTCCTGTAGGAATTACAGAGAGCCAAAAGTGACTATAGAAGGTGGTTTGAGGGACAAAAAAGCTTCATGAGGAACCTATAATCCCTCCTACCATCTTCAAACCTCCTTGCCATCATTTCCAAGCCTGCATCACACCCCAAGCATCATTATTGTTTTCTTCCTGTCCAAGAAAAAACAACAGAAAAACTGTTTTTTGATTTTGGAAAAAAACAAAAATAAAAAGAGGAAAAGGCACCAATAATCTTACCTGAAGCTTACCTATTATACCTCCATCATTCATGAAACCTTTGGTATTATTCTTGAGCTCCAAGCATAGGGAAAAGTTGAAGTTTCAAGGGAGAAGCAACTACAGGAGCTCCCGTAGGAATTCCTGTAGCAGCTGATCCCATAGAAGTCTAGCACCAACAGCAAAAGAGTGCACATCTAAAGGTTGGAAAGGCACATGCAGCTCAGCTCTAGCAAAAGAAGCACCTACAAAATCACACAACCACATATCAGCAAGTAGAGACAGCATGCATAAAGAAAAATGAAGGCATGCAGCAGAGAAAGCCACATCACCTCCTAGCAAATACACTCAGATCACAGGTAAGTAACTAAGTCACTCCTCTATTTACATTTGTGTAATTAGGAGTCATACGAAGGTAATGAGATGGTTGAGATTGAATGAGAGAAAGGTGGCTAGTCAACTTGGCCACTTTCATTTAGTTCACTCCACTCATCCGAGATGTCACCCACACGTGTGCACAGTCAACTCAAGCATAAGATTCCAAGGACAAGTAGTGGGAGGAAGTGTGAACTCCGATGTAATAATGAAGGATGAATATGAGGAAGAGCCATGATGACAAGGTAGGTAGGGACCAACGGTCCAAATAGAGCCAACGTACACCTTGCCAGCTTAGCACTCATAACCAAAAATATCCATAAAGGGTAATAATCACTCCTCCCCACGTATTCTCACCACCTTTTCTTCATTTTCCTCCTCGTAACTCAGCCACAACAGTCCTCTTGTACCCCCACAGCCTTGTGACCACCATCCTCCATTGATTTCCTCCCTATCTCTTCTCTCGGCATTTTCTACATGAGCACCTACAGGAAATCTACAGGAGGGATAGTGGGCTTCTACAGGAGGGCAGAAATAAGTCTTTAGGAAGGCAGAAAATACATTAAAAAATTTATGTTTATTTAAAAAAAAAACACAGTCTCCTCTGTTTTTTTATTTTTCTCAAAACTCTTTGTCTCCACCTCCATATTTGTTTAAAAAAAAAAATAGCATAGGCAGTATGATAGGAGGGTTTATGAGAAAGGAGCCCACTAACTCCACTAGGCTCCATGCACATCCTCAAATAGTGGACATATTCACAAGGGCAAACTGGATGAATTTCTTTGAGAAATTTTGAGGGTTTCATGAGTAGATTGCCCAAGAATTTGCTCTCTCTTTGGTCCCTCACACAAGAACACATGCCACTGTAACCATTATAGGCATCTCCATCGAAATAACCCTAGAATTCATCAGTAGGGTCACTACCCTTCCTCTTGGGTTGCCTTGGAGTAAAGATGAGAAACCAGTTGGCAAGGCTGCCAAGGAGAAATTTTTCCAAAATAAGAAACCTTTGTTGAAGATAAAAATGGAATTATAAGGGCTAGTATACCATATCCCTAGGATGAGGTTAGCTACCAAATAATCAAATAAATTTCTTGTGAGGGGAGGCACAACATTGTCTATGGTTATCATTTTAGAATCCTCCATGACTTGAGGTATGGCATGGATACCCTAGCACCTCAGAAGCTCAGTATCCCTTATTTTCTCCTTCAGTCCCTCATTGACTCCAGCACCAAGGTACAAGCAATAAATTCAAGGAAGTTAGCTCACCATGGCTTAATCAAAATCCTGGTATAGGAAGCCCTCCATACCTTTACACTCCCTATAGCATGGGAATTTTTCCGAAATATGATAGCTGAGGATGACATAAAAGTATTAACCTATGATATCAATCCTACTAGAAATGAGGAGGAAGAAAAGTAAGGAGGAGAAGATGGAGCCAGTGGTGACATACCAGAGCAAGGAAGGAAGGAGGAAGGAAAAGAATCAGAAGAGGGAAAAGTTGAAGAGACAGAAGAAGGAGAAAAAGAGGCAAAGAAGATAGAGCAAGGAGAAGAGTCCCCAGAGATTTTGGAAAGAGATGCAGCAACTACCCTCACTGCCCTCAGTACACCAATTAAACCAAAGCAAAAGAGGAAAACATAGACCTCCATGTATTTCAAGGCAAGGAAGAGCACAAGGATTAAAACAAGAAAATCATAGCCCTCTTCAAAAGTTTACATTACCATTGAAGATTCACCATCTACCAAGGTGAAAGATTCTCCTTCCAAGACACCTGTAATATATGAAAGGGGGACTCCAAGGTCTTCTACATGGAAGGGAAAGGCAGTACTACAGGACCCAAAACCAAACCTACAGGAGGCTGAAACAATCCTACAGGAGACACTATACAAACTACAGTAGACACAAAAGCTTGAGGAAAGGATAGAAGGACAACCAGAGGTGAAGGAAGAAGCAAAAGAGCTACAAGAACCAGACCCCCAGCCTAGTCTTGCCTCCTATTACAATCTACCTGAGGGAGGTAGGATAATCCCATAGAAATTTGCAATTCCATTGTTTTTCAAATTGGAGAAAGAAAAAATGAGAAAACATAGGTGGATGCAGATAGCCAAATCCAAAGGAGTTGAGGATGTTGGCCATATGGAAATCAAACTCGGGGAAATGGGCAAAAAATTGAGTGCTCTAAGAGATAGAGAGGCCATTACAAGAAGCCACCTTGAAAATGAGAATGAACTACTAAGGAGGTAGCTACAAGAGAAAGAAACTCAGCTAGCATACATGGCCAGTTTATCCATGAAAGCACTATAATCTAGAACACCAGCCAAACCTTATGGCCTCTATCTGAAGGATCAATGGCTCCAATTCCAAATAAATACTTTGGTACAAAGAGGCACAATGATTTTCCAAGACCACAGGTAGTTCATGGACCTTTGTCACCAAATCACCTCAGAGGATAAGGTAAAGATGGCAGAGTTCTACTTACACGGTATGGCCCTCACAGACATGAATGTGTGGGACCCTAATTCCAAACTAGGGGACCTACAATTAATGTTCATGGCCTCATGGATGAACCATGAATAATTGAGGCAACATAAATGAAAATATTGATGATGAAAGAGTAGAATCAGCCATTAATGATGAGAGTTGAACCGTCAATATCCTATGGAACTCATCAGCACACACAACCTACTTTCCAATGACCCTCAGATTGCCCCTAGATATCTAGCCAATCAGGCACAAGCAATTGCACACTTTGAGTATATGTAAAGGCTACATGGAGATGACTTTGTGCATGTATGCATGAAAAGATGGAACACCCTACCCCACAACTTGCAGATCAAAGAATATCATTCCCCAATGAGGTTGAGGGAGGCATTGAAAAGAGTGCCCATGTACAAGCACTCCATGCAAAGGTTGAAGGTCAACTAGATTGGCCTCAAACTGAGTCCTCCACTCCTATTAGGCATGTTGGAAGGCAGAAGAGAAGAAGAAGAGAAGGAGCAGTGGAAGTGTAGGTTTTAACCCCATACAGAAATTACCTACATACGAATTCTAAATCACAGGAAAAATAAAAATGTGAGAGCATAACACATAAAACACATATACACAGAGATTTCCCACTGGATCCCAAAACCGGGACTACCAGCTTGATTTTTCATTATGTTCCTTTCAATGTTACAATACATATTTATACATGCCGAAGCATCCAATACCATGGACTGAAAACCATCGCGTCCAAAAACCATGGACCGAAAACCATCGCGTCCAAAAAACATGTGCGAAAATCATGCACAAATCCATAGGTGGGTCCGCCCAACCTAACATAGGGTCCAAAACCAAAATTTTCCGGGGCGCTGCCCCGAACCCCATAAAGTGGGGTTACGAGCACCCCTCAAACCCCCTGTTAACTATGTGGAAAGAATATAACACAACCCAACAATTAGAAGTTATTTAATCGAAGGTATGGGAAATCATAATGAAAATGATGATAATATGGTTGCCTATGTTTTTGTTTGGATTACCGACATCATACCTAAAGATCACTAGCCACTAGCCCTTTAAACAAGAGGGGGAGAAGGCATTCGAGGGGAGGAGGCCTTGGAGCGAAGATGAGAGGATAGTCGACTAGAAAATCTGAAACAAGGAGGATCGAGAGAGAGACTTTAAGAGAGGGATATTTTGCATAATTATAGGAAATGGAGAAAGGCATAAGGATCACACCTGGCTTGATCAAGAATGAGACTTGTAAAGGTGGCAAATAGAAAACAAACGCCAAGGATGGAGAAGGGTTAGATGGCAGAAAAATCAAGGAGACAGGAAAAGGGCCTAACTAACTAGAGGTGAGGGGCGACAGTAAGAAAGGGAAATAGGTGAGGACGAAGGGGAAATTGAAGAGAAGGAAGAAAAAAAGAGAATGATTAGGAAGACAAAGAGGATTTGAATAGATGTTATCAACCAAGGTATGGACCTGGAAGACCAGTCGCACAAGAATAGGGTTTGGCTTGGCTGAAAAGACGTTGGCAAGGATATAACTGAATCAATAGCATCACAAGTTAGTACCATAAAACTGTAGATGATTATTTTTGCCTCAATACACCCTTAAAGTCTTTTTTCTTGTGTTTGATACTTAATGGAAGGATTTAGCATCGTTGAGTGTTTTTGTTGTGAGAAATTCTTGCTGAATATGTGCCTACAACCATTGCATGTTCCTACAATTACTGTTTCTATTTTCATTTTGAATTTTTACTATAAATTTTCATAGATAATCAGCCCATAATACCCCTATTGTTTGTAAATTCATTAGCATGTCAAATCTAGGTTCACATCTGTAGTTTTAAACTAGAGGACAAAATCGAGATAGACCCATTTCAATCCAAGTTCACTGACCCTTTTCTTCACTTCATCACTACGTATCTAGGAATCCTCCCTGATAATCCTGTAAGAAATATGTGACAAAATCACTTTATATTTATTAGTTGGAATAAGTTAATGAAGTAAACTCAGGGTGGGGACAAGTCTCTGGAATCCAAAAATAGAGTTAGGGTGGAGAGCCATGTCTTTGGAATCATAGATGCCTAAAGGGTGGAGGCATTTATCTTTGGAGCCCCTTTCTAATAAAAGGGTGGAGACATTGACCTCTGGATTCCTAGTTGTACATTAGGTGGAGATATACATCTGTGGAACCCCTACCAACTATGGGTGGGGATATGCTAAAGGATGAAAGAATTGATCTCTAGAGCCCCTTTCTGATCAAACGGTGGAGACATTGACCTATGGAGTCCTTGGCTATACATTGGGTGGTATACATCCCTGGAATCCTTTACCAACAATGGGTGGGGATTATATATATCCCTGGAGTCCCACAAAGTTCTCTGGAAATTCTGTGCTCTAGTAGAGTAGAGGTGGAATAACCTCTCGAATCCTTGGCCCAAATATTGGGATTGGTTTCACACTAGGGGGTGACACTTGCACACAAATAGATGTCAGTGGTTTGGAGATGATTAGGAAACCTTTCCCTGTGCCCATTTTGAGGTGTTTCAATGTCCAAGGTGGTAGAACAGCATGACAGACCTTGTGGTGTGTGTAACCACAGTCCCTAACTATTTCCCATAATGAGGAACCATGCTACCTACCTACCCAACCTAGTCAGATGCGTATAGAGTGGGAATAGTGATGAGGTTGTACAACTATTTCAACAAATGCAATTGGAAGGGTTCAAACTAGACAAGTTCACTTTTTTAAGTTTTTCGAGGGCATGCGCTAGTCTAGTAGCTCTTAAACTGGGCATCTTGAGGAAATGAAAAATCACCAAGTTTGGTTTTGAGTATGACATATTTGCACGAAGTGAAATTATTGACACGTACCAGAAATGTGGAATGTTGCACCATTGTCACCAATTTTTTGTGAAATTCCTATATGAAATGTATCATGGACTATAATGATTGTTATATATGCTCAACATGAGCATGGCAAGAAAGCTCTGAAACTCTCTTGTGAAATGTTTGGGACATGAATGGGTGCAGAAGAGTTACCTTCAAAACTATACTTCTTGCCTATTCCAGCCTAACAACCTCGAAACATGGAAATATGGTCCATGCAAAATCACCTTATTAACATGTATAGAAAATGCAATAGTACAGTTGATGCATTTCATGTGTTTTAACATAATATTTGCTCAAGATTTTGTTTCATGGAATTAAATAAGAGTGGGATGCACATTGAATGGTCATGGAAAGGAGGACCTGAAACTATTTGGTCATATGCAGCTTGTGGTAATAAAGGACGTTGCAGAGGACCTGAAACTATTTGGTTAGATGCAGCTTGTGGGTATAAATTTTGGATGCTGCATAGTGTGAATAGGTGTTCCATTTGGGGATTTCTGTAATATGTGGTTTCTTAACTTTCTATCCTCTTTACACTTTTTTTTAATCAATCTCTTCACTCCCAGAATTTGTTTGTCATCTCTTCCTTAAAACTAGTTTATGTTAAGGCTTTTGGGAATAGTTAGTGTTGGGTAGGTAAATCCCCTCTACGGACAGAGGCGATCCCACTAGCCCGACAGCGGTCTAGCAACAATCACACACGCTACACGCAAGTTCCTAATTGCATAATTTAATGGTTGATCAGAAAGATCTACCTGGAATCCAACGCTATTTGTCGTGGAAGAAACGCCGCTCCTGTTCTTTAGCTTTGGCCGGTCACTATCCTTACGCTCCACGTATGGACACCTACACAAACAAAGAACAATCTGACGCAAGCGTAAAATCTAATATCATGCAATTATATATCAGTCAAGCAGGATATAACTCAAATATCATCAGAAGAGTATGTGAGTGGAAATAATGACAGTCGTTCATTATTCAATAAAAGAAGAGAAGAATTACAACCAAATAGGCTTGACGTTGAAATCTCCTCCAACCGGGTCAGCAGCTAAACATGCCTTGCAAAGTAACTTCCTCTCTCAACATTCCAACAGCATAACTTCTCTCTCAGCTCTTACTATCAATCCAGCATAATCTTAGCTCACCTTAGCTCTTGCAAAACTTCTAAAACTAGCTGGTTCAATGCAGGGTGACAGTCATTTATAGATGGAAGAGGAGGCAGTATTCATTGTATCCGGACACCTACTGAAGATTTGGCATTGTCCCAGAATAGCCTTTGAACTGGGTTGTCATGGATGAAAAAGACGACACTCGACCACTTCATGGGATTTTTCCTCAGAGAACTGCATGAGCAATGGAGGAGAAAACACTTCAGTGCGCGCTGGCCAAAAATCATGACCAATTTTGGGTGGCGCAGGCTTTGGTCTGTGTCAGAGCGTCCATGGGCGCGCCCCTTTTGGAGGAACTGAGCCATTGGCGCGGGATAGACACTGTGGACTCGCGCTAATGGAAAAAGGGCATTATTTAGGGCTAATCTTCAAAGGGTGTCTTCAGGGATTTTGAAGTTCATACTTAGGAGACTCTAATGCAAGTGTTTTCAAGTTGTGTCACTAGTCACAGGTCCGTAAATGCGTCCTCCAGTGTACGACAGTGGGGGTAACAAGGATGGTGACCAACGGTGACAAATTACTGCGTAACAGATGCCCCCTAAAGCATGAGCCTCGAGAGAGAGAGAGGTGAAGTGCTTTACAAGACCATATCTAGCTGCCGCCGAGAATCTGCATGGAGATATATAGTATGATAGTTCAAATACATGATATATGTGGTATGGACGCAGCCACCCATTGACAGAGTACATAACAATCAAGATCCGTAGTATGGACGCAGCCATCTAGTTAGGATCGATGAATAGACTCAGGTATGGTCGCAGCCATCCAGTGAAAGAGTCGTGTATCAAAATCACGCCTGGATTACAACAGACACAATCCAGGGTCTTGCGCTCCACCGCGACCCGAACACAAGTACAAGTCCAAGCATGTGAACATGTGAGCTGAAGTCGAACATGCATGAACATCGTCTGATTACCAGTCAATAATGAAAACTGTTAACAGACACGAAAGGTACCACCAATAATGACAATGGTCCTCAAGGTACTACAGGTACAGTCTACGGCGTGTGAATGAATGAGTCGATGTTGAACACCCGTAGAATCATCCGATCGGAGGCCAATGATGAAAAGCTCGCGTCGAACACGAAGAACCTGCCATTGAGGCATGCAGGCTCCAAGGTACCAGAAGGGAGTCTCTAGGTCACTTCCTGGATAATGAGCTGAAGTCGACAAGAAGTGATCTTCGTCGAAGGTGGGCCATAATGTTTCCCACATCATCGACACGAGACGGGAAGAGACAATGTTGTGAAATGAGATTTATGAACTATCAAGCGGAGGCGGTTTCTTTCAGAGGTCAACTTCTCTTTGAACATATCGGTGGCACGACGATGGAGTTGGCAGTATTTGACATCAATGGATCAAAGGTCGTGATGACGTGGCAATGAGAAAATGAGAGGTCAAAAAGGATCACCCGAACCCACGGAGGCAAGTGAAAATGAAGTGAGATATCCCCACCCTGACACGAAAGCAGAAAAGTGCCATGTTCAAGAGCGACATACTGCCGACACGACTATAATTACGGTTCCAAAATTTTCTTTTTCCCCTGTCATTTCTGGCGAGTACCCCAATTATTTTTAACAAGATTGATGGGGATAGCATATGCTTGTGGTGTAAGTTCGACCTTCGGTCGAATCCAACCTAGTAAAAGTTTAATGAGCCCTAGGGAGGACAAGCTCAAGTCTCGTCATAACGACGAGTCCAATGTCGTCAGGGTTTAATGAGTCCGACATAGGTAAAACTCGGAGTCTTTTTCATGTTTAGAGATTTTGAAAAAGACACGGAAAAGAAAACTCCAGAGGTTCTTTTTCGTAAAGTTGTGTCTCTCGGGTCTGAAAAAGTGTAAAATGATACCTGGAAGAACTGCCCGATCATTACGACCGAGGAGTACTTTTCATGAGTAGTGATTTTGATCTGAAAAAGTAAAAAAGGGATCAAAATCACGTCGTTTCGCAACCATTAACGAGTTTTAAATGACAAAAACCCGGTAATCTTTTTATGTTTTAACAGTCGATAAAAGAACTTAAAACGACCGCCCCTTAGTAATCGTTTAACGAGCCATGAGGGACAACTCGGCGATTTTTTCCGCTTTAAAAGGTCAGGAAAAGAGCTGAAAGCAGACCATAAGTAACATTTTCCTGTATTTTTCCGAGCTTGAAAAAATCAAAAAGACGCTCGTTTGAACTGCACCAGACCCTTATAAGTTCACTGTTGGAGGGTTTTCAGTGCAAAATTCCCCTGCTGATTGTGACCAATCCAGGACACAGTTCGAGTCGCCGTCTGCAACAGGTAAGAGGCCTCATCCTAAGCTTCATTTTCATTCCATTTTTTCTAGTTTTTATCCACATTTTAGGTCCCTGCGAGAGGATTTAAAAATTTTTAGGTCCGCGCCATTAGCGCGGGTTTCCGTCACGAGACCGCGCCAATGGCGGAAATTTAACATAGAGGCCACGCCATTAGTGCGAACTTAATTTGTGCCAAATTGGACCATTAGAATTTCAAATTTCTTTCAAATTATACTTCAATATTTATCTAATGATTGAAATTTGTTCTTTGTTTGCAGGATTTTGCCAAAAATGGTGGTCGAATGGAAAGAACGAGAGCACGGGGAAGTTGATGCCCTAGCTTTAGCAGATGATGATTGTATGACGGTGTTGAGAGACTGCGGGCTCAAGAAGCTTTTCCATACTTCCTACCTCCGTGCACAACCTGAGTTACTACGTTTCATAGTAGATGCTTGGGATGTAGAGGATCAGGTGTTCTGCCTGAAGGACCAGAAATTGGAATTGGATGTTTCCGATGTCTATTTTATTACAGGTTTATCACGACGGGGTGCGCGCCCTATTTTGTCAGGTAGTCGGCCTTTTGCGGAGAAGATTGAGGAGGTGAAGGATAGGATATGTCCTGGTGCACGTTTTGGTGAGAACAGCAGGAAAGTAGAAATCAACACAATTCCTAGCTTGGTTCTACGGATTATCTTGTTTACCATTACCCGGGCAGCGGGTATACAGGCACCCCATGAGGCCAGCAAGAATCACTTGCTGTTGACCACCGAGTGTCTCCATCCTACAGTGTTTGATTGGGCTTCCGCGGTGACGACCAATATCAAACGACAGCTTACCAAGTGTAAGCAGGGTGGAAACAAACAATTTGGGTATGGGTCAATTCTGGTGACCTTCTTTCTAGAGCGGCTGCCGATTTTTCGGGTACCTGGAGGGATAGTAGCAGATCCAGTGCTGAGGGAGCCGAGGTTGCATCGGTGGGTAGAGTTCATGCCCAGAGGAGGAGGGGGCCAACAAATGTCTTGGAAGCCCGAGTTCTTCATCTGGCTCCGGCATCAAATGATAGTCGTTGAGGACTGGCCCTATGCGGGCACGGATTTCACCGGAGATCCCGATCTC
>APFE031309197.1:47315-73202 GCA_000404065.3 Pinus taeda | reverse complement strand
GGTCCGCCCAACCTAACATAGGATCCAAAACCAAAATTTTTCGGGGCGCTGCCCCGGACCCCATAAAGTGGGGTTACGAGTACCCCTCAAACCCCTTGTTAACTATGTGGAAAGAATATAACACAACCCAACAGGAAGGACATAGACAAAACAACAAGGTTTTATGACCAACATGAGTAGACCACATCAGAAGCCTGGGATGCTAGGGAAGCCATCAGAGCCATAAAAGATGAGGAGATTGACTAGGTTGCTCAGAGGATGAGCAACACCTTTGGTAGGGGGTAATGATGAGCCTCATAAATGGGTAATTATATGGGCTCATTTTACCTCCTAACCTAGTCAAATCAACCATTCTCTTAGCTTATTGTATGATTTTCTGATTATATTTATGCTTATAGAGTGAGTTGAATTAGTTATGATGTCATGTGGTCTAACATGTATTTAATGTAGATTATTGATGGATTTCGAGGTCAAAGTCAAGGATCCAGTGGTCAAATGGCAGCAGTAACTTGAAGTAGACAAAGGAGAGGACTTATAGGAGGGAATTCCCCTCATTTACTACTCCTCACTTCGAATTCCCCTTCATTCAGCTCGGAGTACAAGCAGCCGAATCATGCACTAGAAGGCAATTGAGCAAGTGGAGGATGACTGATAGTTATCCCGAGTTTTGGAAGCCAAGCCTCTTAATTTCAAGGAAGCTATTGGTAGCTTCATATGTATAAGTAGAGAGGCCTAGGGCCTCACTAGGGTTGGATTTTTTGCTTATGTAAACTCTACTCAAATTTCAGGCTTATTTTTGTGTGACAGTTTCATCTAATCTTGTTATTTTTTCATAATAAAGATGGAATCCTTTTTGGGCTAGTACTAAGTTACCTCAGAGAGCTGAAGCTCTTGCGTTAGCGCCCAATCTAAGTAGCCAAGCTTCTCTTCAGTTGTAGATTAGTTCATTGTTAGATATCTTTCTTTTATGGTTAAGAATAGGTTGCTTTTGATGATTTAGTAGTTTTCTTCAATTTGTGCTTTTTGTAGCAAGTTAAGAAACGATCAAAAAATATTCAAAAGGCTAGAAATAGTGCCTTGGCCTCTCTTCCTCCCTCTAGGACCACGATTTGAGGCAAATACTCCTTTGCTTCCCCAAAAACACAAATTTTCCTCATTCATAGGACTTCTAGTGTTTGTAGTTCTTTAGTAGGTTAATAGTCCAGTTTTGCTTTGATTCAGATCTCCTTCATCATGTTCATTTCCTGATTTGAAATATTACTCTTTCATGTTTGCCTTTCCTATAGAATTTCTCAGCATTTCCTTTCATAGATCATAGTTTAGATCATTTTAATGCAAAAATCTGTTTTTCTAAATGCACTCATTTCATTGCTTGCTTGGTCTTCTTAGCTGACTGTCAGTTTCTATGCAGCAGATCTCTTCTAGAAGTAGGCTAGCTTGTCAGCAATCACACCCTCCATCTGATCCATGCCCTATAGGTCTCCCAAACCTCACCTTAATTCTGCCCTAGATTCCTCCATTTTTCATAGAACTTCTTCCTCTCTCCTTGACAAAATCCAATCATCTTTCTCTCTCTTGGTGATTCATGGTAGGCCTTAGGTGCCCTAACACTTCATTCCAACCTTCATCCACATTTTTCACCCACTCTCACCCCCTCAAAATAGCTGAAATTTTTCTTGGCCTCCTCCTGTAGGCCTCCTGTAGTTTCCCTATTTTCCTCTTGTAGATTTCTTATGTCCTCCTGTAGGCTTTCTTTTGAACGGTGAGTGTGGGAAAATCCTCCAGAAGGCCACCTAAGACCTCCTAGGACCCATCCACACCATCCTACATCCTCCAAAGCTCCAAAACCACCCTCCAATGCCACCTGTTCGCTGCCACACTCACACACAATAAATTAGATGCATGATTAAATTCACATAAAAACACATAAAAATTCAAAAATATGTTTTTTGCTTATTTACTTCCAAAAATAGCATGGTTATATGTTGTTGACTTACTTGAGCATGTAATGGCATTTCTTTCATGGTTTTCATAGTGTTTTTGGCAAAAGTAGAACTAGCTTGTTAAGTAGGGTTTACTAGGTCTTGCTTTACATTCTAGTCTTTTTCCTTTTTGCAAGTAGAATAACCTCTGCAAAGTAATATTTCTCTCCTTTCATCACACATGGAGCTTTTTCTTAAATCCATAGAAGTTGGCTTGAGCTCCTAGTGATCTCGCAACATCTCACCAAGTGACAATGTGCAGTGAGAACTGGTACTTGTGCATATAGCACCAACGCTTCCAAGTTTGTTACGAACTACCGGGTTGATAAAAGTAAAGTTGGCAGCCCAGGAGTTGCAACATTCTTGCTGCAATACTGGCACTCACCACCAAGTCGAATTTTACGCCCTCTGTGCACTTTGCTACCAATGAAACCACTAGTGTCGGCACCTCGTTCGCGCGGCACTTTCTCATAACCTTGCCAGCCATAATCTACGTGGCAACCTTTAAGGAGAGGTCAGTAATTGAAGTAATCAAGTATGCGCGTGAATTTTTCACAAGTTTAAACTTTTCCTTCATCTTCTCAGCAAGGTCACGCTCGCTTGTCTTTCCACCAAATGCCTTAGCCAGATTTAACCCAAAGTGTGTCAATAATGTGATCCGATGGATCAGCATATCAATGATGGGGATCAATGTGTTCAGCCGCAAGCACCCATCATAGACCAGCCTAAAAGGTGTCTAACTAGTAAGATTATTACAAGTAGTTCCGTAAGCCCATAATACTGCTGGTACGCGTACGTCCCAATCATTCCTCTGCACATTGTAAACCTTTGTCAGTGCACCCTCCAATATTTTATTAAATGCCTCAACCATCCCTTTGGCCTGAGGATTATATGGCCTACTCTTCTGATGATAGACTTATAATTCTTCTATCAACGTGCTAATCATTTCATTGAGGAAATTCGTACCGTGATCACTCATCAAAATCTTCAGGAAACCAAACCTGGTCAACACATATTCAAATAAGAACTTTTTTGTTGCTACCCCTATTGAGTCTTTTATAGGCTATGCCTCCACCATCTAGTCAAATACTCAGTCGCGGTGATGATATACCGCGCACCCATCTTCTTTCCCGAAGGTTGAATCAATCCTACAAAATCAATTTCTCCTTTCTCAAATGGATGCAATGATACCTATGGATTCAAAGGCAACTCATCTCTCCGCGATGGCCTACCAGTTCTCTGAAATGCATCGCACACCCTACAATCTGCTTGGAATCCTTATTCAACTTTGGCCACCACAACCCAACATGTAAAATCTTCTACGTTGTTTCTTTTCCTGCATAATGGCCTCCCGCAGCTCCTCCATGAGCTTTAGCTAGGACACTGTTTCATTCAAAATCAAGCACATATCGTCGCAGTATCTCATCCAGTCCCATCTTATACAAGTTGCCTGCAATAATAGAAAAGTTTGTCACATGTGCCACCAATTCCTTCTTCTATTGACTTGTGTATCCTTCTAGAGTTGTTCCCATAGTCAGGAAGTGGATAATGTTTGTAAAGTGATTATCTGCTACGCGAACCATAAAGAGTTGTGCGTCAGGCAACCCCCCTCCAAATTGGTGGGCTCCTCTCCTATTTCAATGTACGATAGATGGTCTGGCCCTACATTCAATCATCCTGGCTTCACAATTACCTCGAAATCATACTCCTGAAACAACAGTAACCAACTGCATATTTCACCCCCAGCACAGGATTGTTGACTAGGTATTGTAATGCAGAATGGTCTGTATACATCTTAAAGTGTCTGCCTAGCAGGTAATGTTTGAACTTCGAGAGCGCATAAACCATAGCCAACTCTTCATGCTTTGTCATCGAATAATTCTTTTCATCCTTAGACAACTTCCTTCTTGCAAATGCAATAGGGTGATCCACATCTCCTTCACTGGCCTATGTTAGCGCAGCTCCCAGTGCAATACATGAAGCATCCACATGAACATGAAATTCTTTCTTCTAGTCTAGGAAGACTAGGATCGGTGTGGTGGCCATTTTCTCCTTCAATACATCCAAAATTCACTGACATTCTGCATCCCAACAAAATGTAGCATCCTTCTTTAGTAGCTTTTCATTGGCACAGTAATCTGGGCATAACACTTGATGAACTTCCAATACTATCCAGTATGACCCAGTGTTGTGCACAACTATTTAACACTTTTTGGCGCCTCCAAATTAATTATAACCGCAATATTAATAGGGTCCACCATTAATCCTTATCTGAATACCACATGACCCAGCAAGATTCCGAAAGAGACACAAAATAAGCATTTCTTCAAGTTTAGCACGATCTGATACCTTAGTCATGTATCCAACATCAAGCGTAAAATAGCTACATGGTGCTTTAATAGTCAAAACATTGTCCAATCATCAAATTATACCTACAAAAATTTGTGAATGAACTCTTTGAACGTCGCGATGACTACGCGCGAGAAGATCATCAGTGCATTTTTAAGGCCAAAAGGCATTACCATATACTGGAAGCATCCTCACTCAGTCGCGAAGGTCATCTTACTCCTATCTTCTGGCATGATCTTTATTTGATGGTATCCAGAGAACCCATCAGTGAACGGATAGGCCTCTTGCCCACCAACATTATCCAATACTTCATCTGTGAATAGAGTTGGAAAAGGATCATGAACACAGGGATCGTTAAGCTTCCTAAGATCTACACAAATCTTGATTTCATTCTTTTTCTTCTTTTCCTGAACTACCATTCGACTCACCCAATCAGATTCCTCCACCGGTTTAATAATACCTGCTGCAAGCATCTTGTCCAACTCCAGACAAACATTTTTCTTATATTTGGGATTAAGGCAATATGGCCTCTGCTTAACAGGCTTCGCATCCGGTTTTAAAGTTATTTTCACCACTCCCAAATCACCGATGACACCTTTCAAGTCCGAAAATATTTTGGGAAACAAATCCTAATTTTTGCCGAGCAAATCAGCGACCTTATCCACCATAGCATCATTCCAGTAGTCCCCTATCTTCGCAAACTTTGGTTCCGCCTCTGTGCCAATGTTTACCTGTCAAGTTTTCAATGGCGTGGTGATATCTGGATTCTCTATCTGCGGCCCTCAACTTCATTGTGGCCTTCTGCATCTGGGATGTTAATGTTCCTTGGATCCTCCTCTTCTCCTTCAACAGTTGCATTATAGCACTCTAGTGCATGGCGCAACTAGGTGCTCCAATCTGGTTGAATCAAGTCCAAAAGATCCTACAGTATTCTGAAGATCGTTGCCTTGACCTCCTACAATGCCTCATCAATACATTCAAACCCATCTTCAAAGCTGAATGTCATCAAGAATCCCTGTCTCAAAACATCCCATTCTTTAGTGCCATGGAAAAGCTCTGTTTCTACGTACCAATTCATTAGTATTACATCCAAAGTGTGACAGAATAAATACACCCAGTCTGATTGCGCCTTTGTTCCATAAGTATCAATCCAATTTTCTAAGTGATCACGCAGATCATTCCTCCCATCATATTTCTCTCTTAGTCGCACTTTTGGGTGAAAAAACTACAACCTCATCATTCTTCTGTATTCACACCATCCATCAAAACTATCTTTATGCGTACCCCACCACCTTGTGGGCGTAGCGCACATCGCCAAATCCAGTGTTGGAAGTGATGCTTCTCAGGCACTTCCCTTTCAAATGCATCCAAAATTTTATCTACGTCAATTAGACCATCATAATAAGGAAAAATCCTTACCTCCGATTGGTGGGCTCCAGTATTTCAATAATAATGCTGCAACTCCTGGGACTCCCTTCTTTACTTTTATCAACCAAGTAGTTCGTAACAAACTTGGAAGCGACGGTGTTATATGCACAAGTACTAGCTCTTGCCACAGTTGTCATTTGATCAGCTAGCACAAGTCCGTTAGGAGCTTAAGACAACTTCTATGAGCTCTTAGAAGAATCTTTTAACTGTGATGGATGAAAGCTAACTCAAATGAGGCTAATCTACTTGCAGAAAGAAGCGGAAAGCTGAAAGGAAATGCAAACCCTAGCAAACCTTAATTCTACCGATGAATCCTACCAGTGCAAGAATTGAGATGAAAGTGGTGGACCTGGATGCCATTGGCTATTGGAAAGGTAAAATGCATATGACTAAGCTACTTCTAAAGAGAAATATGAAAAAAACATATTTTTGCATTTTTGAGTAATTTCGCATAATTATTATGCATGTGCTTTGACTATTTCTTTCTGTGCAGAGGTTGATTGGCAAAAGGAAATGCTTGCAGGAGGTTGGGAACGTGAGAAGAGGTCCTAAGGGGTCCCTATCACCCTTCCAGAGAGTTTCACAGTGATCGAATCTCAAGAAACCACTTTCGTGAGCTTCTACAGGAAGTTTGCAGGGGTTCTACAGGATGTTCTGTAGCTTCTACATGATGTTCTACAGGAAGTTTCTACAGGATGTTCCGAAAAGAGGATTTTGGAGGGTTGATGAAGGAAAAATAGTGGGAAAGTGGAAATGGAGGTCGGATAAGGATTTTAAGGGGTCTAGGACCTGGTGAATGAGGCTAAAGAGTGATTAAGGTGATTGGATTTGTTCGAGGATGGAGGGAGCAATGATGCACAAGAATGTAGAAATTAGGGCAAAGTGGGAAAATGTGGAAAATGAAGGGCAAGAATCTGAGTTAGGGGATGGAGAAAGTTGTATTGATGGAGGAAGGGTAGGCAGGGAGGTATTACATATGCTCGACACACTATTTCTCAAGACTGATCGAAGAAAGACTAGAAAAACTAAAGATCTAGCTATTTTGACCTACTTTGACCTACAAACCAGAAATATGATGAACAGAAGTTTATTGGCAGAAAATCATGCAAGATAACTATGGAAACTAAGCAAGAACAGATTCTAAACATGCAAGTACAACTGGTATCAACTTTCCTAACTGAAAATGTAACACTAACAATTGCATGAAGAGGCAAAAACAGTGTTTTTGTGGCAGCAAGTATACCTTGGTCTCAGCTCATGGTCCCAAGGAGGGAGAGATGAGATCAAGGATTTCTTGGTGGCCTTTTTGCAAGTCTTTTCCTTTACCAATCTATCAAATCAACTTAAATCATGAAAAGTTATTTCAATCATCAAAAACAACCTAAGTAACAAAGCAAGATCTTAATCTAGATAACAGAAATTATTCTATGAATGCAGCAAAGACACATAAAAGTACACAAAGGAGGTATTGGGCACTTGGGTTGGCCGCAACACCAAGAGCTACAGCCTTCTAAGAGGGATTAGAGTTGGTGCAAAGTTGGATTCGTCTTTATTGATCATGAAATAATAGTTACATCCCAAAAATTATCTACAAGAAAAAGCTCGAAAATGTGTTGATACAAAGCTGCACTAAAGTGCTAACCTACTGACTAAAATCTAACTACAATCTGACTAAAATCTAACTAAAAACTGACTAACTTAAATGAGGCCCTAAGCCTTCTTATTTATACAAATTGAGGACCCCAACAACCCTCCTAAACTTTAGGAACTCAGCTGCCAAAACTTGCGGTTAACAGTAGTCCTACTTGACTTGCTTGGCTGCCCCTTGTGCTCCGAGTTTTTGATGGAGAATTCATGGTAAGGGCTCATAAATGAAGGGGACACCTTCCTACAAATACTCTCCCTTCTTCTCCCATGAATTTGGCTGTCAAGTGCTCATTAAACCTTTGATTTTGTCTCAAAATTGACCACAAATTTGCATAAGGCACACATTAGACTTTTTGGCATAATGACCAACCCAATTCACTCTATTAGCATAAATATAATAAAAAACATGCAATAAATTGATGAGAATGGTGGATTAAGTCGAATTAGGAGGCTAAATGAGCCCATATAATCACCCATTTCTGGGGCTCATCACCACCCCCTACTGAAGGTGTTGCTCAACCTCTGAGCAACTAATCTATCTCTTCATTCTTGCTAGCTCTGGTGACCTCCTTATCATCCCAAGCTTCTGTTGTGGTCTACTCATGTGTACCATAAAATTCTGCCTTCTTGTCCATGTCCTTCCACTGCTCCTCCTATTCTTCTTGTTTGAATTCTTGTGCTTTTCCCGGCCTTAAAATACATGGAGGTTTGCCTTTTTCCTTTTCCATTTTGTTTTGTAGATGTCCTTAATGCAGTGAGCACAACTACTGCCTCCCTTGCCAAGATTTCAGGGGATGTTTCTTTCTGCTGCTCTTTCCCTTCACTTTCTGTAGAAATCTCTATGCCCATTGTTTCTGTTTGTGTCACTAATATCTCAAGGTGTGTCTTTCCTTTCTCTTGCTGGGTCCCTACCTTGGTTGTGGTAGTCTTATTTTGGGCTTTCTTGGCCTTTTTCTTCCCAACCTTTTTCCTTTTTCGTCTTTTCTATTTTTGTTGTTGTCTCATTTTTTGTCTCATGCTCAGCGGTCTTGTCAAATTACTCTTTTTCCTTCTATTTTTCCTCTGTTTTGTCGTCTGCTTGAATGTCTTTTGCTCCCTCATGAATGCTCTTCTCAATTTCTTCATTTTGCATGGTGTTGAGTTTTTGTTTTAACCAGAAAAGAAAATGCTTAGGTGGGATAAAAACATAGTCAATCATTGAAACAGAGGATAGCTGAATTCGGTTCTTTCTTAACCCAAGAAGGAATTTTTCATCTGCTCCTTACAACATCAAATGGCAGTAATTCCCCTATTTGAAAACTGCTGTCACCCAGAATTTGACTGTCTGTTTATGAAAAGAAAATCTTTTTTACAGAACAAAGCATAAGGACACATAGTCTTTTCTCAGCACATAGATAGATATGTAAATTCAGCTTTTTTTTTTTTTTACACACACAATTTGGCCTCTATTGCTGCATGTATTTTCTTTACAGGAAAATTAAAAATGAGGAGGAGATTTCGGATGCAAGGAAAAAAATGGGTAAACTCAGTGAAGTATGCAAGCAGACTTTCACTTTTTTCTCAATGCACAGGCAGACTTTTACTCTCGTTTTTCAATCTCATGCCATGTTCAATACACCACTTTGCACAAAAAAATCATGCACAGAAAGATTTTCCTGATCCTACCTCGTTTTGAGCTTGAAATTCGCTGAAAATCCTGAGTTTTCTTTCTACAAGGCTATTTTCTGCCTTTCCTGTATAAGCCTTCCTATAGAAAGCTCTTGTTTCTTGTAGAACAAAACTGTGCTTCCTATAGAGCCCGATAGGCAAGAGATTTAAAAAATAGGAAGAAATCTCAAAAAATCAGGCAGAAATCTTGCAGAGGACCATTGGTTAGCTGCTCTGGAAGTGGTGGATGCGTACTCTAGTTGGGGACGTCGTGAAGGCACAGTGAACAAAGAGTGGTGAATGCGTTAATTGAGCTGTCTTTTAACTGCTAGCGTGATTTGTGGTGAGAAGATGAAGTGGCAGAAATGTGCATTGGCCCCATGCAGACTGCAATGTTGTCACGAAACTTCATGTTTTCTACCTGTTAATCACTTAACATCATGTGCGCTGGAGTTCAGAACATCTGCCACTACCTGTTTTTTTTAATTTCTCATGAGTTGACTAGACACGTGCACTGTGTGATCTCCGGATGAGTGCAATCAAACTCGCTGAGGGTGTCGGGTTAACTGGCTAGCTTTCTGGCTTAATCCAACCGTCTCATTCATTCATGCACTTTCGAATCATACAATTGCAAATAGAGGAACTGGTTTAGACACTTACCTGTAAGTCGACGTGCTGCTTGGTTCTTTTTGTTGCTACATGCTCATATTCCATTGCTGCATGCCTGGATCCCTTATGCTATAAGCTTTTTGTTGTCTGATGTGTGGCTATTTTTCTTGTGCAGGTATCCTCTGGCTGAATCTAAGTTACAGAAATATGTTTCATCCTTCATATTTGCACCCTCATGCTGCTGATGCTGGATTTTTGCGAGACAGTGACTTGTTTTCTCCATAGCTCCCAAATGATAGATCAAATTGACCTTAAATTTTTTGAGCATATTCTATCATTGTTATGCACCTCCCACAGCAAAATTGTGGTCAATGGATGTACATATTTCGAGAAAAACTAAAAATGGCTGAAGGTGACAAAGGTCAATTTCTCGAAAATCGTGCACTAGAATTGGCTGAAACTGCTTGGGCAAGTTACTATCACCTATATGCATCACCCCATGAAACAGGTTTTGAAATGGATGCACAGATATGGAGAAAATGCAAAAATGGCTAAAGCTGATGGAGGCTGATTTCTTGGAAACCATGCACTAGAATTGGTTGAATTTGCTTGGGCATGTTGCCATCATCCCTATACAACTCCCCATAAAACAGTTTTTTAAATGGATGCACGGTTTTCAAAGTAGGGAAAAAACAAATTTCTCTTTTATGTATTTTTGTTTCAAAGCATTCTACAAGTCTTTTTTGCATAGTAAGAAAAAATGAGCTTGGGTTGTGATGCAGGCATGGAAATAATGGAAGAGGGTTTGAAGATTGCAGGAGGATTTATGAACCCTTTATGAAGCTATCATGTTCGTCAAACTGCTTTTTAAAATCCATTTCTAGCTTTTTGTAATTTCTACAGGAACTTCCTATAGAAAACACAATTTTCAGAAAAAAGTACAATGAGGTGGAAAAAATGATGGATAAAGGTGAGAGATGAAAACAAGGATGTTTACAGGCCTCATGGATAGATTCCCAACCTTCGAGTCCTCTTCGGAGATCAATTTTGGCTTGTTTACAGGCTCTACAAGATCTTCATGTAGAAGACACAAAACTTCCTGTAGAAGGTGAAATCTTAGTCTAAATGAGACCAAATATTGGGAAAGGGTAATGGTCATGGAGGAATGGATGGTGAGGGATGCTGGCAGCCTGGTGCTGAACTCTATCCTTGTTTTGTGCAATCCTCCTAACCTGCAATGTCCTTCCTGCAACCTGTAATTATTCAACAAAAATTAGGTTTATTTTTCTTTTTCTCTTTTCTTCTTTCTTTTTCTCTTTTTTTTAAAACAACTAGGGCGCCTCATGAAGGTTTTCACCCAAATTGTCTGCCCTGGGTGCCTCCAAGGGAGGTTTTCACCCAGGGATCTTATTCTCTTTTTCTTTTCTCTTCTTTCCAATCCATTGACCGCCTCATGGAGGTTTTCAATCAATGAGCCAATCTGAGGCGCCTCCTAGGAGGTCTTCACCTTAGATTTTTATTTTCCTCTTATTTTCATTTTTTTCCCCTTTTTTCTTTTTTCCTTTTTTTCCTACCCTACCCTACTTGAAAAATAAAATCATTTTCAAGTATAAGAACACTTCCAATGGAGCCATGTGCACATTGAGATTAGAGACAAAATGATGTGGAGGCTTGAAATGCATGCTTTGACAGGTATCTATATTTCAGAAACCAAATGATTTGACTTTGAAGAGATCAAACATAGCTGAGGAAGAGAGTAGTGCCGCAACTTAGTGACCTTCTGGAACCATATCTCAATATAGCTCTGATATCCTTGGTCCTTTTGCTGATTTGGATCATTCTTCATGTCACCTTCTACCATGACTTCCTCATCTTCCTCTCTTTTTTTTTTTTTTGTTTCTCTTGAATACATGGAGGATTTGATGGTAACCATGAGGGAGCTCTCTTGATCTCTGATTATGATGTCTTCTCTTCATCAAGTGCAGCCCGTGGTGCTTTTATCTCCTCTTTTGAATCTTCTTTTGTTGGATGTGGTCCTTCAATGTTGTCAATATAATTTCTGTTTTGCAATACTCTTCATGAACTATGGTGAATATCATTGAGCTCAAGAGGAGTTGTTTTGCCATGTTGTGCCTCAGCATTGTAATTGAGTTGAGCTACTCCAATGTGCGGGTTTGGAAATCATGGTATGGTTAGTTGAGTGGGGGTGTATATTTGAGATGGATGTGGATGGAGTTGTCGTTGGGTAGGTGGTTTCCCGCTATAAACTTGCTAAGCCTGCCTTCTATTTGGGTTTGAGTTTAGTTGAGCAGGCATTTGGGGTTGCCTTGGTGAAGGAGGAAGCGATGGTTGCGGTTGAGCAGGTGGTGGAGGAAAAGGAGCGGGATGAGTGTTGTATTGGGGCCTCCACCCCTGATGAAGTGCATTCCACTGAGGTTGTGGTTGAGCGTAGGGGTGAAATGGATGAGCAGCTAGTTGGGCATAATGTGGAGATGTGAAGGACCAAGGAAGAGGTGTGGACCAGGAAGGATGAGCAGGAGGACCCCAAGAAGGCATGGAAGTGGCTTGATAGGGGTTGTAATAGGTATGGGATGTCCCTTGCATTCCCTGCTGGTAAGGTATGTGTCCATGTGGTCTCCTTTGGTTCAGATAATAGAATGGTTCAGTGGCTCCTTTGGCCCTCTAATATGCAGTTGTAAGCCCAGGCAAGGAAGGGCACTGATTCATAAAATGGTCTTCTTCACAGACAAATCACACTTCTATGCAGTACAATGGACATTCATTCCTAGGATGCTTTCTAGTCCACCTGGGACAAAAGATGGCCAAAGCCCTCTTGGCTTCCTCTTGTTTCCTTTGGATCTGCAAGGAATCCAGTTTCATGGCAAGAAACTATCTCACCTCGCTCTTGAAATCTTCAATCTAATTTGTAAATTCATTTTTGGATAAGGTGCTACTCCCAACATTTATGTTTGTAGCCATTTGCTCCAGAGGAATATTTTCTTCTTCTTCTCCCCTAGAGGTTCTTCAAAATATGTCTTGTTTTCCACCTAAGGGTTCTTCTTAATCACAGCCATTGAAGAAGAGAGAAGGTTGGTTGTATGAAGCAGTGGGGGTGTTGTGCAAACATTTTTCTGACTTATCTCTACTCCTACAAGGCATGAAAGGAAATCTTTTTGGTCGATTTTCGTTTCTTTTTTCTACTTGTACCTGCAAAACTAAAATAGATTGAACTGTAACTAACTAAAATCTATCTTGCTAAAATGAAAATGCGGAATTGAAATGAAAGCAGGAAAAGACTAGTCTATTTTGCTAAAATGAAATGCTAGGCTACGCTTGCATAATTGAAATTGTGGAATTGAAATGCTAATCTACGCTTGTAGAATTGAAATGTTAATATACACTTGAAGAAATGAAATTGCGGAATTGAAATGCTAATCTATGAAAGCAGGAAATGAAATTGTGGAATGGAAATGAAACAATATACTCTACTCTTGCTGAAATAAACTACTTAGCAGAAGGTTGTAGTAGAAAATAGAAGAAAAGCAGCAATCACCAATACTCTGATGTTTCCCCAGCAATGGCGCCAAAAATATGGTGGACTCCAGTATTGTAGTAATAATGCTGCAACTCCTGGGACTCCCTTCTTTACTTTTATCAACCTGGTAGTTCGTAACAAACTTGGAAGCGACGGTGCTATATCCGCAAGTACTAGCTCTTTCCGCGGCTGTCACTTGATCAGTTAGCACAAGTCCGCTAGGAGCTTAAGCCAACTTTTATGAGCTCTTAAAAGAATATTTTAACTGTGATGAATGAAAGGTAACTCAAAGGAGACTAATATACTTGCAGAAAGAAGCGGAAAGCTGAAAGGAAATGCAAACCCTAGTAAACCCTAGTTCTACCGACGAATCCTACAGGTGCAAGAAAAGAGATGAAAGTGGTAGACCTGGATGCCATTGACTATCGAAAAAGTAAAATTCATGTGACTAAGCTACTTCTGAAGAGAAATATGAAAAAAACATCTTTTTTGCATTTTTGAGTAATTTCACAGAATTTTTTCTTGGTAAAATTAATTTATTAATTACAGAAACAGGATACAATTACACTCTTGCTATCATAAAGACCCAGCTGCTTGGTGAATTTAGTAGTTTGTAGCAGCAACATGCTCAGTTTAGGACAAAACAGGTATTCATCTAACCAAAAAAAATTCCCTCGCAGGTGACTTCAAAAACACATTGTGGCACAGAGCACCGACCAATTTGATAGGCAAAACCTGGGCATCAACATTGCCCTGTAGCATAGACACCATAACACAACAACACCATGACACAGTAACCCTTAAACACCAAGACGCATTGACACATGGACATGTTGACACAAGGACACATCGACAAAATTTCATCATAGAGAGCCATGTAACCTGGAGAGCAAATGCGGCTAGTCTTCCGGAACCTCCTCCATGATCCTGCACCAACCATACTCCTTGGTTTCCTGCTCTGGAACCTCCTCTGCAGCCGCCTTGACAGGATCTTTCCCAGCATCTTCCTTCTGGATGACAGATTCTTTTGAATCCTTCACAGGAACAGCAGAGGGCGTCTCCATGCCTCTCCTTGTTTCAGCAAGTGGAGAATTCTCCCTTTGTGCACTAGACTCGCCCTCTTCCTGGGCTTCTTCGATGAAGAGCACAGAGACATGGACATTGATTTTGGGGCGGTTCAGAGATGCGTTGAAGGTGAAAACAGCAAAACCGAAGGAGGGCGAGATAGAGGACCCTGGTGAATTGGCTGACAAGAATTGGCTTGGCCTAAGAGCATTCGCGCCCGTAGTATATGGGCAGAGACAATGGCAATGGCAATGGAGGGAGGTATCCTCAGCAGTAGAAGGGCGCGAAGACCAGCCACGGGACGAACCGCATCGACTGAGCATACGTTGCCGAGGGCGAACCATAATTGCATGGGATTTCAGGGCCAAATTGGAGTTTGAACGACACAGAGAATGAAATGCCGGCAGAGGATGGTAAGCAACAGACTGAGGAGGGTTCAGTGAGATGCATATGAAACTAGCATAAATACGGAGGCCAAGAGTGGTCCAGGAGGCCGGGGGAGAGGAAGTGGCCTGAGAGTTCAGACCCAACTTCCAGCTCCACAACACCAGAGGTAACATTGAGACCTCGAACCAAGCCTGTAAAAGTATGGCGATTTCTTTGTTGCTTCCCTTAATATTGCAAATGCCTCTACCTCGAAGCCCTCCCGCAATAACTGTCACCGCCATAAGAGCCGAGGGGCCGAACCCTGTGTTGCGGGTAAAGGTGGGTGGAGTGTAAATGCTCCTGTGCTGCATTCGATGGTTAATGTACCAGCGTCATCAGTTGTTAGCGATTTCCCATGTGGACACGGCACAAGTGCACATGGCGGGCAGGTGGCTCATGCTGCTTGCCCGTCCCATCTCATAACTGCCTAATATTGTCACCCGCATCCAGGGGTAATTTCGCAGAATTATTATGCATGTATTTTGACTATTTCTTTCTCTGCAGAGGTTTATTGGTGAAAGGAAATGCTTGCAGGAGGTTTGGAAGGTGAGAAGAGGTCTTAAGGGGTCCCTAGCACCGTTCCAGAGAGTTTCACAGTGATCGGATCTCAAGAAACCGCTTTCGTGAGCTTCTACAGGAAGTCTGCAGGGGTTCTACAGGATGTTCTGTAGCTTCTACAGGATGTTCCAAAAAGGGGATTTTGGAGGGTTGATAGAGGAAAAATGATGGGAAAGTGGAAATGGAGGTTGGATAAGGATGTTAAGGGGTCTAGGACCTAGTAAATGAGGCTAAGGAGTGATTAAGGTGATTGGATTTGTTCGAGGATGGAGGGAGAAATGATGCACAAGAATGTAGAAATCAGGGCAAAGTGGGAAAATGTGGCAAATGAAGGGAAAGAATCTGAGTTAGGGGTTGGAGCAGGTTGTATTGATGGAAGAAGCGTAGGTAGGGAGGTATTACAGATGCTCTACACAGTATTTTTCAAGACTGGTCGAAGAAAGACTAGAAAACCAAAGATCTAGCTATTTTGACCTACTTTGACCTACAAATCAGAAATATGATGAACAAAAGTTTATTGGAAGAAAATCATGCAAGATAACTATGGAAACTAAGCAAGAACAGATTCTAAACATGCAAGTACAATTGGTATCAACTTTCCTAACTAAAAATCTAACACTAGCAATTGTATGAAGAGGCAAAAACAGTGTTTTTGTGGGAGCAAGTATGCCTTGGTCTCTGCTCATAGTCCCAAGGAGGGAGAGATGAGATCAAGGATTTATTGGTGGCCTTTTTGTAGGTCTTTTCCTTTACCAATCTATCAAATCAACCTGAAGCATGAAGAGTTATTTCAATCATCAAAAACAACCTAAGTAACAAAGCAAGATCTTAATCTAGATAACAAAAATTATTTTATAAATGCAACAAAGACACATAAAAGTAAACAAAGGAGGTATTGGGCACTTGGGTTGGGCCCAACCCCAAGAGCTACAGCCTTCTAAAATGGATTAGAGGTGGTGCAAAGTTGGATTCATCTTTATTGATCATGAAATAATAGTTACATCCCAAAAACTGTCTACAAGAAAAAGCTCGAAAATGTGTTGATACAGAACTGCACTAAAGTGCTAACCTACTGACTAAAATCTAACTACAATCTAACTAAAATCTGACTAAAAACTGACTAACTAAAATGAAGCCCTAAGCCTTCTTATTTATACAAATTGAGGACCCCAACAGCCCTCCTAAACTTTAGGAACTCGGCTGCCAAAACTTGCAGTTAACAACAGTCCTACTTGACTTGCTTGGCTGCCCCTTGTGCTCCGAGTTTTTGATGGAGAATTAGAGGTAAGGGCTCATAAATGAAGGGGACACCTTCCTACAAATCCTCTCCCTTGTTCTCCCATGAATTTGGCTACCAAGTGCTCATTAAACCTTTGATTTTGTCTCAAAATTGACCAAAAATTTGCATAAGGCACACATTAGACTTTTTGGCATAATGACTAACCCAATTCACTCTATTAGCATAAATATAATAAAAAACATGTAATAAATTAATGAGAATGGTGGATTAAGTCAAATTAGGAGGCTAAATGAGCCCATATAATCACCCATTTCTTGGGCTCATCATCGACGATACACAGCACAGTGATTTAGTCATCATGTTACAACGCAGCGTAGATACTTCATGCAACCTATTCTGTCAGTGCTCCAACTCTTCATCTAAATTTGATGTACAAGAACTTTTGCAGTCCCATGCAATGCATCCATCAGCTGTTGTATTAACCTAACCTTGATCTCATGTTGTTATTTTATAGATCTGGTCTAGATCAGCGCCGCTTTCATCATAATCATGACTAGTTCAGTATAGCGTGGTCCTTCTGCAGGGTCCAAACGTACTACCATGAGGAGAAATTTTATTTCAAATGACATCGTTCACTTCTTCAGATTTATTACTCCATTAATGTCGATAACCCAATCAATCTCAAGGAGCAGAGGGTATGGATTGTTGTCGTCCATGATCTCTATCACTTTAAAATTGGCCAACACGCTCGCACCTTCAATGTCTATCATCACTCCTCGCAATCTTCCCATGGGGACAATCTTTTGTTGATTTTCCATCTTCAATTTAATTGAATACCACTACAGTGCTAGTCTCCCCATTCTCTCCCATGTTTGTTTAGGCAAAACATGCGCATCCAACCCAAGATCTACAATAACTTGGTCCATTTCATATAATCCTATTTGCACAGTAAGCCTCATCTCAAGCCCAATTCATACCATATGCTTACCAATTTTTTTGACTACGCAAGGTCCTTCAGGAGCATTTTCTTTACCAACACATTTATTTATCAATTCTTGTAATCCTTTCATGGCCTTGCTATCACGTAACAACTTCATACATGTCTCCAAGAACGTAATAAGCATTGAGGGGTCCATTCTTCAGATAGCTTATCCAGACTTCCTGATGTAGAGGCCTCAGCGAAGCTTTTCTTCGCTTCCATGAACATTTCTTTTTCACGCTCCAAATCAAACCCAACCTCTTTTTATGTAGCCTTGCGGACCCATTTGCTATCCGCATGGTGTTTTCCTTTATCCTCGCTAGTCGTCATTCCACTTCGCAACACAATATTCACATTAAGATCTTCTTCGCAAGGTTCATCCCTCATCATCTGGATGTTCTGGGTAGAATACTGAGGTTGCACCCTCTTCTCTTGCATCTTGGCTACCAATACAGGGGCAGTATTTTATCACGTGACCAAACTGAGTACAGTATCAACACGACAAGCATGTCAAGCTTGTGCACTCCCATGCATAGTTTCATGGAACTCCACAATTGTAACAAATGATTTGTCCCTGACCTCTACCAGGTCCTCCTCCTCCTTAGCCTCGTCCATGCCCCTGATATCCTTCGTGCACTCCCCTAGTGCCTTGATCCAAAGGCCGAGTCTCTATTTTCATTCGATATAAGGGCATTCTTTCCATCATCATCTCATAGCTACAGCTATAGTATACTTAGGGGGATAGTATTGGGTATAGAGGGAGGTACCCAAGAGAATAATGTAATAATGGGATGGGCCATAGTAATAAATAAAGTGGTTAACCTGTAACATGGAAGGAACCACAAGTAGTTAGCAATAATGTAATAAGCCCATTGTATTAGATAGATGGTATTAAGGGAACCATGGTAATGACCCGTGGTATTATATGTATGAGGGCTATATAGAGTCTAGAGACGCCCCGTTGAGAGATGTCAAAGAATATTGTATGGACAAGCATATGGCTTGTGAAGTGTTCTCCTTCCTTAAGGAGTAGTTGTATGGTGTTGCCCTACCTTAAGGGTTTTGATTAATAAAGATATGAATTTATTATCTTATATTGTGTTATTTCTTGGGCATATTCGGTATTTTTATTATATTTTTAGGTCATATCTATAACAAGTGGTACCAGAGCACTTTCTTGGACAAAGCGAAGAATTTTTTTTTGTATGAATTTTTTGGGGGGTGAGTTTGCAAATCAGATCTACATGTTCTAGTGTAAAATTTGTAGAATCTAATTGCATATCTGGGTTCTTTGCAAAAAAATACCCAAGTTGAAAAAAAATCAGTTGAATCAGAGTCCAGATGAGGGAGATACCATTGATTTAAAAATTGGTTGGGTTGTAGACATTTTTCGGGACGGAGAGTTTGAAGATCATATATGTATATTATGTTGCAATGTTTGTAGAATCTAATTGCATATCTGGGTTTTTTGTGAAAATATACCCAATTTGAAAAAAAAAATTGGCCGGATCGGAATCCGGATGAGGGAGATATCACTAATTTAAACATCAGCTGTGTTGCAGACATTTTTCGGGGCTGTGAGATCGCAGATCATATCTGTACATTCTGGTGCAAATTTTGAAGAATCTAATTGCATATCTGAGTTCTTTACGAAAAAATACCCAATTTCAAAAAAACAATCGGTCGAATCAGATTCCGGATGAGGGAGATGTCGTTGATTTAAAATCAACTTTTTTTTTTCTAGAAAATGTTTTGTGACAATGGGATAGTTGCAGCGCAAATTTGAAATTCCAATGCCTAGATCGGGATTTCTATCACATGAGAAGATGCATAATGGTTGTTGCATTTCCGAAAACAAGTCATAATAGGGATTTTGAGCAATATTGACCAAGCGGTGGCCACTTTAAATTTTCACCAAGTAAGTGATTTTTTTTCAAAACCCTCTTCATGGCTTCTAGCAAGCAATATTTTACAGGGAAATATTATGGTCCTACTATTGAAAAATTCATAAAAGATCTTAAGAAAAACCATCAGAAATCTTGGAGAAGTTTCCTATGGCTTAATTTTAAAGAAGAGGATGCCATATGGTGGCACTCACTTGGCAGCCAGTAGTTCGAATTTTCAGATGAAGGATTTGAAAAACTCCTTGTGGACAAATGGTTTCATGCTAGAAAATAGGAGAATGAGACATGTAAATGGTTATCTTCTACTGGTATCTCCTTATTGCAGGTTCATGGATGTGTTTAGAAGGAGAAAATCATTGTGTCTATAAATCCTAGTTGCAAGCATAATTTGATCAATGTTAATTTGGTAAAAAAATTGCAAATTCCAGCTAAACAAATGGAGCACACACAGGTTAATAAAGAGCAGGTGCAAGTTTTTAAAGATCTGAAGATTTCTATGGATAAGTATGTATTGCATTTTGATTTTTATGCTTCAAATATGACTAATGTTGATATTGTTTTGGGATACCCTTGGATGGAATCTGTTGGTACTATCAATATTAATGTACAAAAGAAATTCCTAAAGCTTTGGTATAAAAAGAAGAAACTTACATTATAGTATATTTCCATTAATAAACATGTCGAGTCCAAGGAGGCTTAAGCTAAAAATGTTACAGGCACTGATATATCAGATGATGAATCTGTGGTTGAAGTAATACTGGAAGATAAGAAACAATAGCAGACGCCACAACACGTGCGAGATACCAATCAGGCTCTATTAGGTGGTGAATTAAAGCAAAATACACCATTGATTACAACTCCAGCATATCACCACCCACATCACACAACAAGAAAACAACCTACAAGATGGCAATGAATCAGCAACAAGGACAACAACCCCCACATGACAGATAGATAGGGGTAAATATCCACCCACAACACACCAACACAAAAGAGCCGTCAGGGTCAGCTTCCATCTCAAGCGAGCGAGGCACCAGCTAGATTGAGGGCTCACCTTTCTCTTGGATGGCTAGATGCACATGCATGGTACCAGTGGACTACTCTTTTGAGTAGATCTTATTATTTGTGTTCTTCTTATGTTTTGGGAACGAAACATGTTTTAAGGAGGGTGGAATGTAGTATACCTAGGGGGGGATAGTATGGGGTACAGAGGGAGGTACCCAAGGGAATAGTGTAATGATGGGATGGGCCATAGCAATAAATAAAGTAGTTATCCCATATCATGTAAGGGACCACAAGTAGTTAGAAATAATGTAATAATCCTGTTGTATTAGATAGATGGTATTGATAGAACCATGGTAATGACCCATGGTATTGTATGTATGAGGCTAATAACTTCAAATCTTTATTAATCAAAACCCTTAGGGTAGGGAAACACTGTACAATCACTCTTTAAGGAAGGAGAACACTCGACAAGCCATATGCTTGTCCATACAATATTCCTTAACATCTCTCAATGGGGAGTCTCTAGCCTCTATATAGGCCTCATACATACAATACCATGGGTCACTACCATGGTTCCCTCAATACCATCTATCTAATACAATGGGCTTATTACATTATTGCTAACTACTTGTGGCCCCTTACATGATATGGGTTAACCACTTTATCTATTACTATGGCCCATCCCATTATTACATTATTCCCTTATGCACCTCCCTACATACCCCATACTATACCCCCTAGGTATACTACAACGGCAGTTACATTCATCGTGGCCCACCGATTTGCAAAAGTTGCAGAAGAGTTGTTGCGGTGTCTGCACAAATTTTTGCAGCAAGTGACAATTGTCTGTTACATGTTTTCCAGCTAATAGATAGCACACCACAGTGCAGTCCATGTACTTGGCCCTACTTGAGCTTCCAGCCTTAGAGGCATTGGCTCTCCTCCTGCAACATAATTCATGAAGACAAAGCAATGATCTTTATCATGCCCGTAGCTCTTACATTTCAGACACCAAACTTCTTAGTGCACCTTTGGCTGAGCCGCTCTGTCCTTCTTCGGGCTTTGAAAATCTAGGCAAAGATTCTGCAACTCCACATGAATCTGCTAAACTCCCAAAGTAGTGTCTTGAATCGGTGTCTCATGCAATCTCATCACAATTTCTAGGGCTTTCACCTGGGTCCAAATCTTTTGCTGCGATAAAGTAACCCTTAGATGGGGTAAGAGCGAAGCTACAAACCATTCGCAATGTTGCCCATCTCTAAGATTCATGTTAGCTTCACGGATCTGGGATTTTAATTTTTGGTCCAGCTCCTAGGGTGTTTCACCAGGCCTCATCATGATTTCCTTGAATCTAACAACTGATTGCGATTCAGACTTGGGTCTACTAAATTCCTTATTCAACGTGGTATGAGTGTTCACCAACGATGCCATCGGGTTATCAGTGCATTACTTAATGTACCACTTCAATGCACGATCTTGTAGAGCAGTACCAAACTACGCTTTCTTCATATGATCATCTATAATATCCTGAACTTTCCACACGGTGTTCGCAACAAACCAAAACTGGTCTGGGTTCTCATTTCCCAAGCCCTTAAAAATGGTCAACTTCATTATATTCAACATATTGAATAGTGGCAAAGGTGGTGGCGGTGTGGGAAAAGGTTTATGTTGTGGAGGTGAAGGTGGAGGTGGTGTGGAAGGATGACATATTCGCGGAAACTCTTGTCTTATTAACTGGATAGTGCTCGGCGGTGAAGCCTATTCTTCTCCTTCATCGTCACTCAGAGGAGGTTCAATCAATGGACTATATTCAGGGCCTGTCCTCCCTCTATCCCTGAATAACTTTCCACTTCGCATAGCTCCAAACATCAAGGTAATGGCATAACCTGCTTTTCACACAAGAGCATCTTAATCCAAGTATTCAAAGATCTTAAATACTTACCTCGCGGTCCCTTGAAAACGCGTTGCTCTGCTTCATTGTAGCTAACTGAGGTATCGATCGCGAATTTTATCACAAATCCTCCTATGACGTGATCAAGTCAGTGATCGACAGTGTGCATGATCGTATCTTTAAAGGCTTCCAATCTCCTCACTAGCTCTAAGGTTCACACTATTGGACCGTCAAGCACCCACCTTCCTTGGTCATCTACCAATTTAGCGATCCACTCGTATAGTTCGATCGGCAAGGAATAGAAGAAAATTTTGTGTATCTCTATGTACATCTATCCAACTACTATTCTTTTCTCAGGCACAAATTTATGTTTTCTTGTGTCACGAATACGTACCACTCCTCAATTTCCTTCTTATTTGGATTCTAGTGATGCGACATTACACATCTCCTTATGCAGATCTAGGTCCTAGCAATGGCACCATTTGTTGGCTTAATGGGTCCTGACCCAAGTTCAAAGATAGTTTTGCCAAACAAATCCCTACACTATTGGCCCTTTTGGCATCAATCCATGGAGCACGGACTAAAGTCTCACCCAAATCTCTATGGGGGGATGCTGGAACCATGTTTCTGCACCCAGAGATTAGTGTACTTTCGTTTATGCCCTAAACTTGCTTTCTTGTAGATCAATAAGCCTTTAGGGCTTATCGATATAACTACCCTTAATCAGCTTCTATACCTTCATGAATATTCACAACTGTCTTTCACAGACCCTAAATAGGTAATTCAACCACTTACACGCCTCTATGATTACTCCTAATCTCGTGTTTACCCAAATCGGCCTAAACATTGAGAACTTTAACATGTAATAAGATATGATTTGCGTAAACAGCTAATGTTAAGTGCTTTCATTTAACAATATCAATTATGTAAAGTCACGCATCAATACAATATTACTTCATAAACCCATCATTCATTACAGCATAAAAGAACATCCATTCATAACAGAAGTAAATGGACAAAAAACAAAAATTTATGGAATAATCTCTTTAATAATACTTCGGTTCTGTTTACAGATGATGAGCCCCAGAAATGGGTAACTATATGGACTCATTCTGCCTCTTATTTTGACTTAATCCACCATCCTCATTTGTTTGTTGCATGTTTTTGAATATATTTATGCTAATGGAATGAATTAGTTTAGTCACTTTGCCATGTAGTCTAATGAGTGTTTTATGCAGATTTTTTGGACAATTTTGGACAAAGACAAGGAATTTATGAGAAAATGGCAGCGAAACTTGAGGAAACAGGGAAGAGAACTTGTAGGGGGGTGTCTCTTTCATTAATTACCCCTTTCCTCGAATCCTCCATCAGCAACTCAGAGCACAAAGGCCCACATTGATGATTCCAAGGGGCAGCGGAGCAAGTCAAGTAGGACTGTCGTTTATCTTCAATTCTAGGAAGCCGAGTTCCTTTATTTTAGGAGGATTGTTGGAAGTCCCCATTTGTATAAATAAGAAGGCTTAGAGCCTCAGTAGTTTAGCCAGTTATTAGTATATTTTTGCACTTTTGTGAAGCACATTGTTCAACTTATTTTTTATTTCCTTTTGAAAACAGTTTATGTGATGTAACTGCTATTTTTGATAAATGAAGATGAACCAGTTTTTGAGCCAACACTGATCTCTTTCAGAGGGCTGAAGCTCTTGGGTTAGGGCCCAACCCAAGCTTCCTAGCACCTGCTTTGTGTTCTTATATGTTTTTTCTTCCATTCATGAGTTAATTTCTGTTGCATAGATTCATTTTATTTTGTTAGATTAGGTTGCTTTTGATGGTTAGAATAGTTGTTTTTGTTTCAGTTGCTCAATTAGGTTGCTGCAGTGACAAAATAAGATTAAAAAAGGCCACATCAAGCCCTGATCTCCTTTCTCCCTTTTTGGGTCTATGATTTGAGGTCAAGGTACTACTGTTGCCACCAAAAACACATTTTTTGCTCTTCCATGCAACTGCTAATGTGATAACTTGATTTGGAAAAGTTGATATTGGTTCAGATTCACTTTCTTAGATCATTTCCTGTTCTTTTTCCATAGTTATCTTGCATGATTTTCTATTCATAAGGTATTGTTCAGCATTTTCCTTCTTGTAGGTCAGAAATTAGGTCAAGTTAGACAAAATTTTGTTTTTAGTTCTTTCTTTAGTCAGTTTTGATAAAGTAAATGTGCAAATCTCTTGCAGGACATCTCAGCTCACCATCCCTCCATAGAATAGCCAGCACCAGCTCATTTCTCATAGATTTCCCAACTCATTCACAACATTTTGCCAATCTGCCCTAATTTTTGTGTTTTTTCATAAAGTTGTTTTCTTGCCATTCGAACAAATCCGACCATCACATTCATCCCTGACCTTCCTTGACAAGTTCTAGACACCTCAAAACCTTCATCCAAGCTTCATTTCCCATTTCCCATCATTTCTCCGCCTTCAAAACTCCAAAAACAGCTTTCAGCCTCCTCCTATAGATCCTCCTGTAGAACCTCCTGTAGATCCCCTACAGCCTCCTATAGAATTTCCTGTGAGTGATTTTTCAAAGTCTGGTCGCAATGAAAGTCTTCATAAAGGGTACTAGGGGCTTCTTAGGACCTCTCCACACCTTCCTCACCCTCTACAAAAGCCAAATCCCTCTTCCTTTGCCACCAAACCTCTACACAGTCACAACCAGAAAAATCACGAGCATAATAATTCCATAAAAAAACACTCAAAAGTACAAAAATATGATTTCTCCTCATTTCTTTTTAGAAGCAGCTTGAATAAATGCAATTTACCTTTACAATAGTCAATAGCACTCATTTTATTAGTTTCCATCTCTTTTCTTGGAAAAGTAGGGTTAGTGGGTAAATTAGGGTTTGCTAGGGCTTGCTAGGGTTTATGTTTCATTTCAATTTTCATTCTCTTTTTGCAAGTAGAATAGCTTCTGTAGAGTTAGTTTCCTTCCATCACAGTGAAATATTCTTCTGATAACTCATAGAAGTTGGCTTAAACTCCTAGAGAACTTGCGCCAGCAGATCAAGTGACAGCCTTCAGTAAGAGCTAGTACATGTGCATACAGCGTCGTCGCTTCCAAGTTTGTTATGAACTACCGGGTTGATAAAAGTAAAAAAGGAAGCCCCATGAGTTGCAGAATTATTGTTCCAATACTAGAGCCCACCATTCTTTTTAGCGCCATTGCCGGGGAAGCATCAAAGTATTTTGTGATTATTGCTTTCTTCTATTTTCTACTGCAACATTATACTAAGTAGTTTATTTCAGCAAAAGTAGAGTAGTTGTTTTATTTCAATTCTACAATTTCAATTCTGCAAAATTAAATTAGGCATTTCCTGCTTTCAGTTCAATTTTGCAATTTCCATTTCAGTAAGAGTAGATTAGTCATTTCCTGCTTTCAGTTCAATTCTACAATTTCCATTTTAGCAAGAGTAGATTAGTCATTTCCTACTTTCATTTCAATTCTGCAATTTCCATTTCAGCAAAGTAGATTAGTCATTTCCTTGCTTTTATTTCAATTCTGCAATTTCATTTCAGTTAGTTGCAATTTGTTGTTCAATCCATTTCAATTTTGTAGGTACAAGAAAAAAAA
>APFE031309197.1:0-37835 GCA_000404065.3 Pinus taeda | reverse complement strand
TCTCTATCACCATTGTATTTTCCCAGGCCTTGGTCTCACTTGTTCTGGAAATTTTGCATCCTACATAAAACTTTGTGCATTCTACAGGAGGCTCCTGTAGAAAACATGGAGAGCTCAAAATCAAGTTCAGAAAAGAATCTGAGGGCTAGAAATTTGTCTAGAAGGCCTATGGACCTCCCTACCACCATTCATCTTCCTAATTCTCCATTCCAACCCTACACACCTACATTTCCACTCGTATTTTCCTTTCCTACACAGAAAACACAGAGATTATGTTTCTTTTGTTTAAAAAAAAATGATGAATAAAATTGCAGCATTCTTAACCTGTTTTCTTACCTGATGCATTCCAGCCACTCTTCCTTTCCTTCAAAACCTTCCTCAGTTGTCTCCTCATTCCCTGCTCAAGCATCAGCCAGAAATTTTAGAGGGAGAAGCAGCTACAGGAAATCCTGCAGGATTCCTGTAACAGCTGATCCCTTTAAAAAGAACAAGCTCCAAAGGCAGGGTCAGTGCAGCCAAGATGTATGCAACGTGCAAAGAGTGGTTCATGATCGAAAATCACCAGCATAAGGTAGCCAAGCCACTAGTTCAGAGGCCACGACCACCAACAGTAGCAGCAATTAACAAACAAAAAAAAAACAAAGTGCCAAAGTCTGAGCATGCATAGTACGGTAGCGACTAACAGGTAAGTGGCTAAACGTGTTCTTCTGTTTCATGAATATTATTTAGAAACTGCATGAACCATTGAGATGGTCATGATTAAACGAAATTGCTGGCCAACTAACTGGCCACTCTCGTCCAGTTCAACCAAGCCTCATCCAATTCAAATAGCGTGCAGAAGGTGCAGTAATCACGTGTGGTCCATCAACTCGAGAAGAGAAACTCAGAAGCGGTAGTGGTGGCAGCGTATAATGGGAATGATGGAAGTGATTGCAAGTAGGTGACCTAAAATATCATAATGGCACTGGAGTAGGGACCAACGGTCTGGATGGGGATAACGTACCCTTCCTGCCACCTCACCTCATCACAGCAGATCACGCCATAAGCTTAAGTACATTGTAGTAGAAGCCTCCACCACTTTTTGTTTTCATTTGCATCGATGAGTTCTCGGCTACAACAACTTACCTACCACTTTTAGAACCTTGAAGTAATCGCTCTCTGCCAGTTTTCAAAACCCTCCTGCTTATCAAGCTCTATAGGAGAATTATCGCACTCTACAGGAGCGGAAACACAGTCTACAGGAGCCTTTCTACAGGAAGGCTAGAGAGCAGATCTGTAGGAGGAAAATTCAAAATTTTTCCCAAATTTGAACTGAAAGAAGGTAGGATCTGAAAACCCACTATGCATGTTATATATCCATAAAAGGTGATTAGATTTGGAGCGAAGTACTGAGTTAAAAAGAGAGGAAAACTGAGAACAAGAAGTCTGCCTGTGTTTTAAAATATATATCAAGTCTCTCCATTTTTACTCTCTGCATTGAAATTCTATCTCTTTCTCCTTCGGGGTATTCTGTTATGTAAAGAAGGGATGCAACCATAGAAAATCAAGCCTGTAAAGAAGTGAATTTGCATTGGAAAGTCTATTTATTTTGTGAAAAATGAAAAACATTGTCTTGCTCTCTCTGTTGTTTTTTAGAAAAATATTGATTTCCTCCAACAGCCCGGAAGTAAAGGAAGGTTGAGAACAAGGTTTGAAGGGTAGGAAAATTAACATTTATTTTTGTTCAAAGGAAGAAACACAAAAAACCCTCTCTGGTTCCAGAAAAAACCTCAATTGTTCCTCTGTTTTCGAGTTTGAAAATTTGCCGCCTTCCTCCTCACTTGATAATTTCTAGCAATCACTAAACATCATGCCAAGGGGTTTTATGAGAAAGGAGCCTATGAACTTCACCAAATTTCATGAACACCCAGAAGTAGTAGCTCTCTTTACCAGGGCAAATTGGATGCCTTTCTTTGAGAAATTTCATGGGTATGATGAGCAAATTATAGAGGAATTTTTAATGTCTTTAAGACCCCATTCAAAGACCCATGCCAAAGTTAGTTTCAGGGGTCTAACCATAGAGCTTACACCATAATTCATCAGCAGAATTACAGGTCTTCCACTTGGGTTCCCCTGGAGCAAAGAAGAAAAACCACTAGGACAGCTTGCTAAAAAGACCTTTTTCTAGCCTAATGAACATCTTGTAGAGGATTAGAATGGGATCATAAGGAAAAGTATACCTTATCCATGGGGTGAGGTCAACTACCATATCATGAAATATATCTCTTTTGAAGGAAGATATAGTATAGTCTATGGTTATCATTTTAGATTACTACATGAACTAAGATATGGAATGGACTTACCTGCATCTAGAAAACTCATTCTGCCATATTTTCTCCTCCAAGATTTGACAGAGTGTGGCACCAAATTGAATGCAGAGGTTCCAGACCAACTGGCCCACCATGGGCTCATTAAATTGCTAGTAGAGGATGCCCTCCACACATACACAATCCCTATAGCCTAGGAAATTTTCAGGAACATGATGAGAGAAGATGACATAAAAACTCTCATTGATGACCTTAGTCCATCTGGCAGTGAAGAGGAGGAGCAGAAAGAGGAACTTAAGAAGGAAATCCATGAGGAAGCATAGAATATTCAATCAAAAGAAGAAAAAGAAGAAAAATAGAGAGAGGAGGAGAAACATGACACAACAACAGTTGAACCTAAAACAGAGAAGAAAACAGCATCAAAAGTAGAGAAGAGGAAGAGGACAAAAGCTAAGAAGAAGAAGCCCAAGACAGCTCAAAAAAACACTGCCACAGGAAAGGAAAAGACTCAACAAGAGAAGGAGAAAACACCACCAAAGATAGTAGAAACAAAATCAGAAACAGCAGACACAGGGAAAACTACAAAAGATGAAGAAGAAAAATAGCGAGAAGAAGTGTCTCCTGAGACACTAGCAAGGGAAGCAGCAACTGTTCTTGCTGCACTTAGCACTCCAGCTAAGCAAAAAGGGAAAAGAAAAAGACAGACATCTATGTATTTCAAAGCTCGATGGAGCACCAAAATCAAGGTGGGAAAACCCCAGCCACCTTTGAAAGAACCCATTATCATTAAGGATGCACCTACTGTAACGAAGGAGGAATCTCCCTCCAAAATCTCCATCACTTACGAGAGAGGTAGTCCTAAGACCTCCACCTGGAAGGAAAGGATCAAATTAATGGACTCTAAAGAATTCCTATAGAAGGCACAAACCTCTCTATAGAAGACATTAGCTAAGCTCAAAGAAACTGAAAAACTAGAAAAGAAGGCAGAAGAATAGTCCCAAGGGAAAGGTAAGGCAAAAGAGATACCAGAGCCTGGGCCTCAGCCTAACCTAGGCTCCTACTACAACCTTCTAGAAGGTGGGAAGATCATCCCACAAAAATTTGTAGTGCCTCTTTTCTTCGAACTGGAAAAAGGAAAGAGTTAGGACCCACACCTGGATGCAGATTGCAAAATCCAAAGGGGTCGAAGACATAGTGCACATGGAAAACAAGTTGAGAGAGATGATCAGAGAATTGAGCATGGTAAGGCATACAGAGAGCATCAAAAGAGCTCAATTGCAAGAAGAAAATGAATTGTTGAAAAAGCAGCTACAAGAAAGGGAACCTCAAAGAGCAAATGAGCTATCAATTTTGGAAGGACAGCAACAGAAAGAGGGACCCCAGGCGGATAGTGAGGCAGCAGAGAGACAACAACAAGGAGAAGAACAACAGACAGATAGTGAGACACTGATGAAATAGCAGCAAGAAAAATAATCCCAGACAGAAACTGAAGTGCTGATTTTGAAAAGGCAGTTACAGGAAAAAGAAGCCTAGTTAGCCTCGATGGCCAGCTGGGAAATGGAGGCATTGAAGTGCAGGCAGCTAGCCAAATCATATGCATTGTACCTCAAAGATCAGTGGCTCCAATTCCATATTAAGACATTGGCCCAGAGGGGCATAATACCATTTCAAAATTATGGCCAATTTATGCATTTATGGGATCATAGCTCAGCTGAGGATAAAGCAAAGCTAGCAGAATTTTACCTACACAACATGGCACTTACTGACATGAATTTATGGGATCCAAATGCTGCACTAGGAGACTTACAGCTAATGGCTATGGCTTTGTGGATGAGCCATAAATAAAAGAGACAGTGGAAATTCAAAAAATAATGGCAAAAGAGCTAAGTGAGCCCCTGATGATTAGAGCAGAACCCTTGGCTCTCATCTATGCCCACCAACACCTTGCAGCTAATCCTCAAGTTCTCCCTGACTATGTTGACAAGCAAGCACAAGCTATTGCTCATTTCGAGGATATGGAGAGATTGTTTGGCGATGACTACCTTCATGCCTAAATGAGAAGGTGGAATACATTGCCACATAGCCTAAGAATCAGGGAGCATCACTCCCCAAACGGAACGAGGGAAGCCATGAGGAGAGTGCCCCTGTATAAGCACTCAATGCAAAATTTGAAAGCCAACTGGATTGGTCTTAAATTTGGTCCTCCACTGTTGTTAGGACTATTGGAAGGAGTTAAGGAGGAACATAAACAATGGGAAGAAGTGGATAGGAAAGCAAGTTTCCATGATAGAGAGGAAGACATCACATCAAAGGCTTGGGATGTCTGGGAATCTGTTAGAGTAATTAAAGATGAAGAGGATGAGCAACCCATTCAGCAGAGGGGTGATGATGAGCCCCAGAAATGGGTAACTATATGGGCTCATTCTACCTCTTATTTCGACTTAATCCACCATTCTCATTAGTTTGTTGCATGTTTTTGAATATATTATGCTAATGGAGTGAATTGGGTTAGTCACTTTGCTATGTAATCTAATGAGTGTTTTATGCAGATTTTTTGGACAATTTTGGACAAAGACAATGAATTTATGAGCAAATGGCAGCGAAACTCGAGGAAAACAGGGAAGAGGACTTGTAGGGGGGGTATCTCCTTCATTAATGACCCCTTTCCTTGAATTCTCCATCAGCAACTTAGAGCACAAAGGCCCACATTGATGATTCCAAGGGGCAGCTGAGCAAGTCAAGTAGGATTGTTGTTTATCTTCAATTCTAGGAAGCCGAGTTCCTTGATTTTAGGAGGATTGTTGTTTATCTTCAATTCTAGGAAGCCGAGTTCCTTGATTTTAGGGGGATTGTTGGAAGTCCCCATTTGTATAAATAAGAAGGCTTCGAGCCTCAGTAGGTTATCCAGTTATTAATATATTTTCGCATTTTTGTGCATCACATTGTTCAGCTTATTTTAGAGTTCCTTTTGAGAACAGTTTATGTGATGTAACTACTATTTTTGATAAATGAAGATGAAACAGTTTTTAAGCCAGCATTGATCTCTTTCAAAGGGATAAATCTCTTGGGTTATGGCTCAACCCAAGTTTCCCAACACGTCCTTTGTGTACTTATATGTTTTTTCTTCCATTCATGAGTTAATTTATGTTGCATAGATTCATTTTACTTTGTTAGATTAGGTTGCTTTTGATCGTTAGAATAGTTATTTTTGTTTCAGTTGCTCAAGTAGGTTGCTGCAATGACAAAATAAGATTGAAAAAGGCCACAGCAAGCCTTGATATCCTTTCTCCCTTCTTGGGACTATGATTTGAGGTCAAGGCACTACTGCTGCCACCAAAAACACATTTTTTGCTCTTCCATGCAACTGCTAGTGTGATAACTTGATTTGGAAAAGTTGATATTGGTTCAGATTCACTTTCTTAGATCATTTCCTATTATTTTTCCATTGTTCTCTCGCATGCTTTTCTGTTCATAAGCTAGTGTTCAGCATTTTCCTGCTTGTAGGTCAGAAATTAGGTCAAGTTAGACAAAATTCTGTTTTTAGTTCTTTCTTTGGTCAGTTTTGATAAAGTAAATGTGCAAATCTCTTACAGGACATCTCAGCTCACCATCCCTACATAGAACAACCGACACCAGCTCACTTCTCATAGATTTCCCAACTCATTCACAACATTTCACCAATCTTCCCTAATTTCTGCATTTTTTCATAAAGTTGCTTTCTTGCCATTCGACCAAATATGACCATCACATTCGTCCTTGACCTTCCTTAACAAGCTCTGGACACATCAACACCTTCATCCAACCTTCATTTCCCCTTTCCCATCATTTTTCCACCTTCAAAACTCCAAAAACAGCTTTCAGCCTCCTCATATAGATCCTCCTGTAGAACCTCTTGTAGATCCCCTGCAACCTCCTGTAGAATTTCCTGTGAGTGATTTTTTGAAGTCTGATCGCAAGGAAAGTCTTCAGAAGGGGACTAGGGGATTCATAGGACCTCCCCACACCTTCCTCACCCTCTACAAAATCCAACTCCATCTTCCTTTGCCACCAAACCTCTGCACAGTCACAACCAGATAAATCACGAGCATAATAATTCCACACAAAAACACTCAAAAGTACAAAAAGATTATTTCTTCTCATTTCTTTTTGAAAGTAGATTGAATAAATGCAATTTACCTTTTTAGTAGTCAATAGCACTCATTACATTAGTTTCCATCTCTTTTCTTGCAAAAGTAGGGTTAGTGGGTAAACAAGGGTTTGCTAGGGCTTGCTAGGGTTTGTGTTTCATTTCAGTTTTCATTCTCTTTCTGCAAGTAGAATAGCCCCTGTAGAGTTAGTTTCCTTCCATCACAATTAAATATTCTTCTGAGAACTCATATAAGTTGGCTTAAGCTCCTAGCGTACTTGTGCCAGCTGATCAAGTGACAGCCTACAGTAAGAGCTAGTACTTGTGCATACAGCACCGTCGCTTCCAAGTTTGTTACGAACTACCGAGTTGATAAAAGTAAAGAAGGAAGCCTCAGGAGTTGCAGCATTATTTCCGCAATATTGGAGCCCACTAATAGACTCAAGGCTTCCTTATACACTCAGTTGCAAGGGTCCACGCACTTAGCTACAGACTCTACTCTAGGCCTCTGTGCACACAGCTGCAGAGCCTCTCTTCTACTCTAAGACTTCTTCGCTCTTTCCTCTATTGACCCATTACATTCATCTTCATCATTGATACTTATTTTTTAGACATCCTAATACACACCTTTTTATACAATCTCGTGGTCCACAAACCATGGGTAGATCTTCTGAAGCCAACTTAACTTACAAAAAACAAGGGTAAAACCCTTTATGGCATTTTACTATCTAGCGCTCCGCAACCACAACTTGTGAAAACTTTATATTCTATACAACAAACTTGGGATTTTTGCCCCAAAACTAACCCTAGGGGACCCTGTCCCAACATGAGGAAATAGACCACACCTTCATGTTCCCTGTGAAATTCTAGTTCTTTTGAGTATAAAATTGACATGTTTCTGTCACTGTGAAAAATCACCCTCTAGGTAATCTTTTAGATTCCTCATTGCATCAGAGAATATTTTGTGGAATATCCCCCTAGAATATGCCCTCTCAAAATTCATGCCACATCAGGGTTCACTGCGTGGCTCCTCTGCTCGACGCTCTCCTCCATTTGGCCTCCTCTAGTTTGAATCACATATTGATTTATATGTAGTTTTCTGGGTGAACAGGTCGCTAGCCCAATGTCTAAACTCAGTGTTTGGTTGGAGAAGGGTCAGGGGTCAAATCATTGCCCGTCCAAACCCAGCATATCATTTTGGAACTTAACATTTTGGCATGTGGCGGTTTTGGTGGTTAGTTGGCAGTTAATTCTTTATGTTTAGAAGTTGTTGCATATAATGTAACCATTTGTGGTTTGTTGCGACACATGGGGCCGTCGTCGATGAGCCGGCCCACCACCTAGCATGGGTTTGACACCTATAGGCCTCAAATTACATGGTGGTTTTTGTTGAATTGGCCATCAACCAATGGTATATACATTAATATAATATGCAGTTGGGGGTTGGGCAGGTCTATCAAGCCCACCTGCCCTTTTTTTAATATTTTTCTTATTAACAAAACAAATGAGTCGTCCCACATATTTTTAGGGTTAATAGGAAAAATTAAGTAGGTGACAATTTCACCCATTCCGACAACCAAAATACATGTGCCAAAAAATTCCAAGTTGTTTCCTCATTAGTGCCTCATTGTGAATATCTTGAGCATACGAACTCAGATTTCAGTGTCATTCACATTGTTGGAATTAGGACGACGAGAAATAAAATTTGGTTCTAGTTTGGGTGAAATCCAAGAACTTTGATTTTTGAGATATTCTGAGCCATTGCTGAATTTTGAGTGTGTCTGGAGCCACCTAGATCATTCCTCCACATTGAGGAGCTTTTGTTCCTCCAAAAGTATAAACATAATATGCAACTGTTGTGTTATATTTTCTGCACCACATGTGTCCTAACATGTCATACTTACTTCTCCTTCACCTTTGTTCTTCGAAGCCATAAGTGACGAGTTGATGCCTACATCCTCTGCAAACCAGTAGTACAATCTTTGAAAACTACATGTTCAATTACATGACCAATCATAACTCAAGCATCCCCATACTTGATAAGAGTTTATAACACACACTATGTGGTTGAGTTTACATTATGATAGAAATTGTTATGCCAGCTATCAATAAAAGGGAAAAACATCATCGTTGCTTTAATAAGTGATGGAAAACACATCATCACTTTTACAATTATATCACAACACATGATTTTAAAATGTGGCCATGACAAGCTACCATATCTAGTAAAACCATCTCTCACTCATAAAAGTGAATGAGTCATTATCCTGGAGTTGATTTGCTTGTTGAAAAACTTTTTCAACTGGTTCCTACATGGGTGTTTTGTCCTTGAGATGCTACTTTGGATGGAACCTCCAATATGTGGCTCTTTGATGTCCATATCTATCGCAATGACTGCAAAAATTTTTCTTCCTCCAGACCTACATTACCTTCTTCCTTCCATGATGTTGAGAAGACCTTTCATGCCTCATCCTTTTTCTTGCTTCCATTCTCTTCCAACACTCAGTAACCACATGGTTATGTAAACCACAAAAACTGCATGGTTTTCTATTCCATGATTTTTGCTCATCATTAAAAATATTCTTGTAATCAAAACAAATTTTATAATATTAAGACTTGTTATACCTCTCTTGATTGTCTCTGGTGCAATCATGGCGATCAGATCTTGCCTTAGCTCTTCCTCTGCAATGTGCACTGTCATGGGAGGATTGTGATGTGTTCCCATCATCTTCTTCCCTCAATGACTTCAACAATGTCTTCAAAGATTATTCTTCCTTTGAACACTCTCCTTTAAACTCGGTGTTTGGTTGGAGCAGGGTCGAGGGTCAAATCCCTGCCCGTCCAAACTTGGAATATCATTTTGGAACTTAACATTTTGGCATGCGGCAATTTCGGCGGTTAGATGGTGGTTAAGTTTTTATGTTTGGCGATTGTTTCACATAACATAACCATTTGTGGTTTGTTGTGGCACATGGGGCCGCCACCGACGAGTTGGCCCATCGGTCAGTGTGGGTTCGGCACCCTCCGGCCCTGAATTACATGGTGGTAATTGTTGAATTAGTCATTAGACAACATTACATATATTAATATAATATGTGTTTGGGGGTTGGGCAGGTCCATTGGGCTTGCCCACCCTTTTTTAAATATTTTTCTTATTAAAAAACAAATGAGTCATCTGGTGGATTTTTAGGGGTAATGGGAAAAATTAAATAGGTGACAATTTCACCTGTTCCAGTAGCCAGAATCCATGGACCAAAAAATTCCAAATTGTTGCCTCGTTAGTGACTACCACTTGGTCTAGTTTTACCAAAAATTTTACCACAAATATCTTGAGCATACAAACTCAAATTTGAGTGTTGCTTATGTCATTGGAATCAAGATGACACACACTACAATCTGGTCTTGGTTTGGATGAAATCCAAGAACTTTTATTTTTAAACTATTCTAAGAGACTGTTGAATTATAAGCGTGTTCGGAGCCACCTGTATCAACCTCCCTTGCTCATATATAAGCTAAAACCACCATATATAATTCCTGATCACAAAAACTACAACCACTATATATAATTAGATTCTCGGGAGGTCAAAATCTCGTAACGAATTAAAATTGTGATCCGGGATTGAGGTTCTGAGATTTTTATAAAAAAAATTGTCATGTATAATTTTATATTTTTTACCCTAAAGTTTTAAAACATACATAATGTGCTTGCATCCAATGGTTTTGTAGGATAGTTAGTGTATTAAAATTTTATAAAAAATAATTAATTATTAATTACAATTAATAAATATTTCCATGTTAATATATTTACACCTGTCTACATCCATCTTAACTTCATTACAAGCACGAGAGGGATCAAATCTCTTTTCAATTAAAAGGTTTTACATCTCCAAATTGATCCCCTCTTGGCTCCAAGCATCGGAGGACAATGTCTTTCACTTTAAAAGATGTTTGCATCTCAAGAAATTTGATGTAGATCCGGAATAAGCTGGATCTAAGCTGGTTAATAATTAATTATAATGATAAATATAATATTATATTAATTTTATGTTTTAATTTTACCTATGAACTCAATTATAATAATAAGTGAATTGGGTGATTGAAAACCTTGTATAAAATATAATATTACAAAATTTATTACCACTCCCGCCCAATAAAAAGTGGTGAGGGGTAGGGAAAATACTAAATAAATTGTAATATTATTACATTTTACCTAAAATTTCCATTGACACCCCACCCTAAATATTACATTTTACTCAGTATTTCCCCTCGGCCTTGCTAATTTTATAGTTGAGTTTTTTTACTTTCAAACTTCAAATATAATGAAAAGTTACAATCAGAAGTGGATGAGTTGAGGGGAAATATTAGGTAAAATAATATTATAATATTATATTTTACCCAATATGACCTTGTAAAAAGTGGATGGAGGTAGGCAAAAATATTAGAAAAAATGTAATAATTACATTTTTTATAATATTTCCCACTTTTGAACAAACAAATGCCCAATGTGGACATATCAATCAAAAGTTTACATTTATAAGCTACATGGATTCATCGTCGTCATTTTCTATAGTTAGTTATGTATCTAAACATATTATAGGCATTAGATCTTGGCTCAATGAAGGAATTACATATATCCCTCATACTAAATAGTAATTTTTTTACTTTATCCCACAATATAAAGTTGATGTAAAATAAAGAGGAAAATTTAAGTATTTTATTTATGGTCGACATTGACTTTTAAAGTAACGTTATTATTTTTTTAAAGTTACGTTACACACAATATCACACACACACACACATATATATAGTTTAATGTAACATTACGTGATAACATCTCCTTCATGTACTTGGTTGTAGAGTGCCTCTTGGTACAACAAGTCAAAGATAATATATATTTTGTGCATATTTAGTCTAGGTAGTAAAAATCACCAAAAGTTTGAACGAGTGTCAATTTCAAACCGTGATTCTAAATGTGATGAAATGAGAACCAATGGAAAGATAGCAAGAAATCAAAGGCAATGAAGCAATCATAATGGACATCTTAAGAAAAAAATTGTGAGTCCAAATGCGATGAAACGAGAATAGATGGGAAGGTAGAAAGAAATTGAACGCAATGAAGCAATCACAATGGAAATCTGAAGAAAACAAAAAACTCGCAAAAATGTCACATAATTAACCAAATGAAAAAAAAGGTGTGATATAACCAGAATTCATGTAAAGGGTCCCCATTATTAAAAATGGAGGGGTTGTAACTTTACCACAACATCACTATGGAACATATCTTATGTATTCTTAATATTCAAGGGGAAATGTTGGCCACAGGAAATTAGGCTCAAATGCTTCTGGTTAATCAGAAAATTGGTCTACTTCAAGTTAAAATGGAAAGGTTGTAGGTAAAAATGGATAAAATGGAACTCCAACTGGACAAGCTTGAAGCCTCAATCAAATCTGGAATAGAATATGTCAAGGAGAATCTAGAGCAATCCAAAGACAAGGGACCTTCTCATATTATTGTTCTTGCTCAGTTGGAGTGAAAGCATGAGGTCATTGTTGAAGATAAGAGTGAAAAAGTGGCAACAATAGTAGGCTAGTTAACTTATTTCTATTTTGATAGATTCTCTACAAAGACGTATTAGTGTTATGAATTTTTTGGAGAATATATAAATGTATTCAATCTAGGAAAAAGGTTAGCAAAAAGTGTAGCAGAAATAGTGATATTTTTTGAACTTGACAAAAACTAGAATCAGAAAAATCAAATGAATATGTAAAAGGAACTCCCCTTGAAACTGTCCTTTTATAAATACAAACATAATTGTTTCATTGGGAAAAAAATATTGACTTGAAAGTTATGAATACTAACTTCACACAATTCAATTGATTAAAAAACAAATTCCCTAATAAACGTTGACTTGTAAGTTCTTTTTAAAGCTTGTACAGATTTAAACACAAGAAATGAAAATTAAATTGATATACAACTATAAATTGCACCAGATGTTGAAAAGGAAACGGCGTAAGGCATAAATGGGAGAAGAAACGTAACATATAAAAAATTCATTATGCAGGTGTGTACTTTGTCATTAATTCATCATCTTGGATCTGTCGACCCGTTTCACTCCAGATTTTGGGAGCTTTAGATGTGATATCAACCTCTTTCCAATTTTCAAACTATTAGACCACTAGATCAACCTCCTTTCATTAGATGGTTGGATGATTGATAAGACATAACACTCAAATGTTGAAGACTGGAACTTGCAAACATAAAATGCACAAGAATATTGATCCCCAAAACATTTGTATCATATGTTTCTGAGAAAATGCCTTTTATAAGATTTTACTTAAGATGATATCTGATTAGTTTTGACAAAGTCAGCTTTAACTAAGAAATAATATAAACCAAAAATGCATAGTGCTCAAGATTTACCATGCCTTTATTATCCTACAACTAACTATTAAGAGTAGCTATAAATGATTGTCAGATGTGGCACAACAGTTATTCATTGTTTTAGCAAAAATGACCCCACTTTCTCAACAAGGGGCGGGAAGCTATGTTCAAAATAAACGTGGGACAACCATTTGTCCTAAGAAGGAAGATGGATTTGGTTCCCAACAAGATATGTCATAGTCTGCTGCTAACAAGTGTAGCATGTACGCAGTTCTAGTAGTGTGTCTTCCTCCAATAACTGCTGAAACTCCAGAATTTTATCAAGTGGGTGGGAAATGTGAACTTCCTCTTCTAGAATAGGAGGTCCATAGGACTTGAGATGATTAACATTAACCACATTGTGGAGGCAAAGTTGGCAAGGAAAATCTAAATGACATGTATTCACACCAAACTGCTTCAGAATAGTGCAAGGACCATAATAGATGGGCTTGAGTTTATGATGTCACTTCCCCTTAAAACACAATTTATCTAGATAAAATTAGACTCGGTCACCTATGTAAAATTGTACAGACATTCGATGTCTATTATGGAGTTATTTGTAGCAAGGTCAAGGAGTGTGAAGAGCATCAGATACTTGGGAATGAATGTGATCCAATTTCTAAACAAAGGAGGATGCCCTGTGCTACTTCTTGCACTAGTGGTGGGAGACAACTGGAGGAAGAGAGTTGGGAAGATTGTATGGGACCAACCACTAGTAACCATAACAACCCGATTATAACTGTGTTGTAGGACATGTCAATAAGAATTGAACCATTTATTTTTGATGTAGTGAACACAAAGGGCTTGTAACAAGGTGCAGTTTATTACTTAGGTTTGAAGTGGTTCCCATCAATTGTTGAATCCCATGACCGCTATGTTTGGTGGAATCGTTAGGCAAGAGGTTTTGAAATCCTGTTATGGCAAGTTTCATAGACTTTTGCAAGTTTTATTTCTTTGGCACCCTACTTACTCTTTTTATGTATTTCTATTAAATATAAATGGAAGTGTACCTTTTTATATAGGCAAGGAAGGGAAGGTAGAAGAGAATTCAATTATTTATTTTCTAATATCGATTTCTATATTCCTACCTATGCAGTTCTTTTATTTTGATTCATTGGAATCTCTTCCTGTAGAACCCCTTGGGCCAAAGGATGTGAGACCTTTGAATAGTCATTATGATATTCAGATTTGTGTATTTTGAAAAAAGGTTTATAAAAAGTTGGAAGATGAAAAATTATTTGTTATGGGGGATGGTGCTCTAAGATGTCAGCTTCTAAAGAACTTAGTAGAGAATTCCTTTTTCGGGATTGGAATCTTGGGCAGGTAATGTCAAGAGGGGAAACATTTGTGGCCAATGCAATCAACCCACATTTGTAGGTTCAAGCAATGGAGAATCGTGTGAACCCAGATACTGAAAATGTCTTTGGAGATTCCTTCTAGAATGTTGAGGTTGATGTTGTTTTGAATGCTCTGGACAATTTCAATGCCATGTTGTATGTAGATTCAAGGTGTGTTTACTTCTACAAGCCATTTATAGTTTGGAACACTGGCAACCAAGTGCAACACCCAAATGGTTATCCCTCACTTTACTGAGAACTATGGAGCATCACGAGATCCCCCTAAAAAGTAGGCACCCATGTGCATGCTTCATTCATTTCCACATAATATTCACCATTGTCTCACATGGGAAAGGTTTGAATTTGAAGACCTTTTAGACAAAAATCTAGCTGAGGTAAATGCGTTTCTTTTAAAATTATAAGAATACATAGCAGGAATTAAGTTTGCAGGGGCTACTAAGGCCTGAGAAATTCTAGAGTCTATTGTCAATTGTTTGGTTTCATACAAATGTCTAACATTTAAATATTGCTTCTCTTGAGCTAGAACCATGTAAGTAATTAAATCCCCTTCCTTTTTCCCTTCCCTTCCCTTTCTATGATTATATACTTTACATTTACATCTTTCATTACAACAAATATTAGCACAATTTACTATTTACAAAAAGATCAAATTTCAATAAACTAGATTTTCAAACCACTAACTCATTTGAGGATTCAGGTTTGAGGATTTATTTTCAAATCGTATGAAGCAACTTATTTTCAACTTCCATGAGGATGCAACTAGAAGAGAAGGTGCACCATTCTATTCTTATCCGAAGAATTTCCCAAAGCCCCTCCACTTTTCTTCCCATGATCCCAGTCACGTGTCCCTGATTCTTGTTGAAATTTCTAAGTCTGACATGTCAGAAATTCCTATTGCATTATCTAGTTTATTATCTCTAACTTGTTCTCTCCATTAATAATTTATTTATAAATATAAATACTGAAATAAACACAAATGTAGCCTCAACCCATATACAGATCAGCAACTGAAATAACTGAGACAATCACACAAGGGACACCGTCATTTTTGTATAATCATCCCCCGAGAAGCCCAATGCAGGAAAATCAGTGCAGTAGATATGAAGGTTTTATTATTATGCATTTTTCTGAATACAACTAGGGTGCCAAAGATGGCTCACCCTTCAAATAATTTCCTTAGCAGAAGTACCTCTCCTCGAAGACAGATATTTCGGCTGATCAACCACTGGATGATCAACCCCACAACAACTAAGGCATCTCATTAGTTGGACAATGAAATTTGCTCCAATCTTCTCCATTTCTCTACGTCACTCTCCAGGGACTGTGTCACCCTCTCAACTCCAGTCTGCCCCATGAAAATCTCCAGTGCTACCTCTTGGCCCTACATTAGCTCTGCTAGCCTTTGCACAGCTACTGTTGCCTCTATGTTAGCCCTTTGGCCCTTTGCGTCACCCACGTTAGCCTCCTCAGCCTCTGCATCAATCCCAGCTGCCTTTGCATTAGCCTTCTCAGGCTCTGTGTTGTCTCTCTAGCACTATCTCTACCTCTCTGCTATGTATTCTCGACCTTCTGTCAAATTTCCCCTCGCTGCAATAGATCACTGGTTCGATTCTCTCAACAAACCCCACTCCAGAAAATCGAACTAACTGATCAATTTGGTGTGTCTCCAACTGACCCTCAAGCCTCTTCTTATACTTTTCCCGTTGAGTCTTCAACGACCGAGATTAAGTCCCTAATCGATGGCTAATATTAGATTTTCCTTGATCCTCGTCTCTTGGAACATTCTAACCCAAATTATATTAATACACATTAATATTTTAATTTTCCTAAGTTTATACTTAGGATGCCATTAAAAATATTAATTAATTTAATATCTCCTCATCGGGGTAGAATTTCTCCGAACAATTTATGGGTTTTGGAGATCTCATGCGCTTTAGCCTCTCCACATATTTTCATGGATAGAGAACATCCAATGCTATCACAAATCAACAATACTTACAAACTCGATTTTAAAAGCTAATACATATGGCATTCCCATTCTCGATTGAACTTCAAATCCAAATTCAAGCAAATTTTCAAGCAAAAACAAGGGGTGAAGATTGTCACAGATGAGAAATCTACAAATGTGAACCCTTCTTCTATATTGTATAATGATGATGATGATGATGAATTGAATGACAAATTAATCACCACACTGCAACATGGTGTTCAATATCTACCTTCAGAATTTCACATGAATCCTATTCAGTTTGAAAAGGTATTCTCTAAATTTCTTCATTAATGATCCCTATTATCATCTACTAATTACATACCTTCTCCTCTCTTAAATAAAATATTTCAATTCAACGTTATCCATTAGAAGAAAACTCAGTTATAAATTTTGGTTGTTGCTTCATTGCAATACGGGATGATGATACAAATTATCGCATGGATCTTATCATTGGACTTGCTAATATGCAATCAAGAAACTATAGCATACCTGAGGTGGATAAGCTCAAGGCCATACTTCTTACTGCCTTAACTGTCATACTTCTTATGAGTATAACAAAACCAATATAACCACCATTTGCCACACAAATTGGAAAAACTCTTCTTTGACCAAAGTTGCATAGTTACATGGGATATTGCTTACAACTATATCTAATGACCTTTTAAAGTCATATGGGAAATCCCTTTTCAATAATAATTGGGATGAACATTAATGGAATAACATATGAACAAGATTGTTTTATTTGAGATAATATCTAGTCCAAATATAATATGAATGGACAATGGTCAAATCTAAATTGTTAATTAAATGATTGATAATTTTAAGTCTTATGTATGTAAATTATTTTACAACGAAATATCATTTTTTTTTAATTTATTGAGTATCATAGTTGAATAGCAATCAATTTTTTAATAGTCTTAAAAACTATTAAAATTGTTTTTTTTATACAATAATAATTAAACCATTAATCTCAAAAACTGAGTTAGAATGCACGAAAAATAAGTTAAAAATAACACAAATAAGTGATAATATATGTCTAGAAAAAACACAGAGATCATTATTAATATGGAACTTGCATTAAGAATATAAGTATGTTTTACATTCAAAATAGGGTTCTACTCGTTATTAATAAAATATGTATTAGAAATAATAAGATCTCAATCATTATTATTAATCCCCTTTGCATTCTTTTCAATCGTTACGATAAAGATTATTATTGTCCACCATGAATGTCTATGTTAATTATGGTGTTTCCATACATGTCTCTACATTATTAGATTAATTTTGTCTCTTAACTTTTATACTCACGCTAAGATTGTCTAAAGCAAGCTAGGCTAACAATCACAAGGAGCTCCCTCATCGTGTCACACTTGAAATTATGTATGTCGAATGCTCCAACAACTAAAGCAAGTAGTACATGTCTATGTTCATCTTTTAAACTTCTTCATAATAATATATTAACACATATTAATAAACTATTATACCAATTTTTTTTTATTTTTTTTCATTTGAGTTTTAATTGAAGGAAACTTATTCAAAACCAAACATTCTTTCTAATGGGATAATAAATATGACCTTAATTCTAAAAACAAGTTGTCTACTAACAAATAAACTTTAAAAAAAAAATGTTTTTTATTTATTATTTAACAAATAATATATAATAAAAATAAAATATATATAATGCTTCTTTGATTATAAAAGTTAACTTATCCATATTTTAATAAACATATATTCTTATATTTTTATTATTATTATAATATAAATAAATAATAATATAATTGAGAATAACCAACCTAAGACCCGTCTTAACTTTGGATCTTTATAACTATTTATTTTATTTTATTTTATTTTATTTTTACACAATTTGACCGAGTCAAAATGTTTAAATGTTGGATAGCATTCTACTTTTTAAGTCTTTTCCATTTTACCATCCACAAAATCCAACTAAACAATATTTGTCAAGATTTGCAATTTGAATTAATGGAATTGTTGTTGTTAATGTAAAAAGGGATTCAACTAGGCCTAGAGAGAAACAATCCTATCATCGCATACATTTCCTAGGCTCTGCCCTTGAGCATAACCTCCAACACCTTAATTTTGGTCATTAAAACAATCCATCATTCCATTGCGTGTTCCTTCTCCGGACATCTTTATTCTTCTCCCTCCTCTTCCTTTCTAATCTTACTGATGCAATCTCCCATGTGTTCTCTTTATTTTGATTATGCAGTTTACTATGATTTTGAATAAGCACTTCATAAAGCAAAGGCAAAAGCACTTTACATCCGACCTTTAGAAGAATGAATAGGGCGTAAGCTAAGAAATCAATTGCTTAGTGGAAAAGTAATCGAGCGATGACCACCAATCCATTTTCGAGTAGTGAAATATGGAGTTTAGCCCTATTAAAGGGGCTCATAGGAAGAAGCAGGTGGAGAAAAAGATCAAGATACAGATCGAATTCCATACCCGTCCCACATCTTGTTCCATAGTTGGTGGTACCCCTTTTAATTTTAGAGCCATAGCACTAATAGATTATCTTACCTTGCAAGTATGAACAAGTAGTGCAAAGACAACAAAGACGGGTTGAGACCTATAGACAACAGATACAGGCTCAGAATAAATACCTTGTGGTTATTATTATGGAAAAAGGTGACTTTGATTTGTTGTCAACCATATAAGGAGAAGGCATTCTATCAAAACCAATCACTTAAGGAGTTAGGATCAGATGGCTTGGGACTTTATTTACAGATTGGGATAATTTCATATCTATAAAATACAAGAAATCTAGCTTCCTCCATCCATACAAATATGAGAAATAAATTATTAGAAAAACATAACTACTTCAAACTGGAAAGTCGAGAGTATCCATATAGTAAGCATATACGACATTCCAATATGTATTGCATATATGAAGCTTCCCATAGCTACGGCTTTTTTTCAATGGAAAGGCAGTTGATACTTTCCCAAAACCAACGTCTTGAGAGATCCTCAACAACATCTGAGTCAATGGAATAACAATTAATAGCATTTGAGTCACCGGCATCAACATTTGAACTCGCAACACTAACCTCTCCGCGTCACTGGTATCCGAGTCACCAGCAACCTTTAATGAAAATCCTTTACTATATGATTCTAGGTACCACCTAGGAACCTTCTAATTCAGCCAAGCCTTAATTATATGATTCATCGATTAGAAACTAGGAGGAAGGAATACCCTACCCGCCTTTCAGTTAGTGGGCTTTTAACCTAATGGTTACAGGTTCGAGTCTTTGATCCAAAATCTTTTGCTTATAGATGTATTAAAGAATTACATGCATAAATTGTAGCTTAACGTAGAAAACTTAATGTGCACATGAGAGAAGAGGAGAAACACATAAAGCATGAAAGAAAACAAAAAGACTTGATAACAGAGTTCATCTGACTTGGACTATGTCTTCAGGCCTTTCTCGATCAATGGGGAGGCCTTCATTCATTAAGTGGCATGAGAAAGAAGAGTACAAGCATCAGTTACAAAAAAGGAGTTTTATACCTCCATACTAAAAAATGGCTGAAAAATTTAGAACTCTGATGGAGAAACAGACTGCGCCATTGCGTTTGTGGCATCGAGAAGTGCCGAAACCATATAAAATTTGTCAAAATCTAACAAAGTGAAAATTCGGCCCTCCTGCAAAATTTTGCCTCGAACTGCCTGCACTGCCTCCTCTCCCTAGTCGCACTAATAAACTGCATTTAAATAAAACTTGGCCGGTGTATTTCTCAATGATTCTATTGGCGGAGTTGGTTATGGATCTGTTTAATAGGGAGGAGGTCGGGCGGTCAAACCCCACCTCCTCCTTTTTTTATACATGAAATCTCTTTATTTAAACAAACCCCTTTTTTATATTATTGGTTGGGTTGGACCCGCCTTGGGCAGCCTACCCACCATACCTGCCTCCTGCTAGCTCTCTTGTAATAAGTGGTGGTTGGCTCGTTTCGTTTGGTCGTGGTTGGGTTTGTGCCCCAAGGGTCGGCCCACCACCCATTATGTTTATTGAACCACGCTTGTTGGGCCGCCCACCCCGTTTATTATTATGACAGCTCTGTGGTGTGGGGGAGGGGCCAGGGGTCATGGCCCGCCCCCCCATAATTATGTTGAATTGGTTATGATTTGGGGTGGCGGGGTTGGTGGCCCGCCACCCCCTTTTTTATATATATATTTTTTTGTTTAATAAAACAAAATGTGCAATTTTGGAAATTTGGTTTTGGACCGAAGGAGTCATTTTAACGAGGCAACTACCAGAAATCTGGTCGGATTTGGCCAGATTTCTTCTGCCAGAAAAAAATCCAAATTGTGCCTTCATTAATCCTGCCTAGTGAGCAAAAAGTCAACCCAACTTTGATTGCTTCTATCTCCTTCATCCGGACTTGGATTGGAGTGTCACTCGTACCATTGGAATTAGGGCGACGAGCACTTCGATCTGATGTCAAGTTCATCATCTTTCCACCACTTTGAATTTTGAGCCTTTTCCATACCACTGGTGTCTGGAGATCCTCCTAGATCAATCCTCCCCATTGAGGAGCTTTTGGACTGCCAAAAGCTTTATCAGTCAATTAGCAAGTGAGGGAACTATTCCCTCACTCTTTCTTTTTCCAACAATTTTGCCTTGATATGGTGCATCCCCCTGAAACCAATTCGAAGGTATTCCACATGTCCCCATCGTGAAGTCATGGTTCTTCTATCAAGGATAATGTCTTCAAGTAACTCATCGAGATACTCTGGTGCAAAGTCATCAACTATAGGAACTGTGCCCACCTCTTCGGTTTCCATAATCAATGGTGGCTCATACAACTTTAAGGTCTCCACATTCACTACGGAGTACATTTTCATATATATCGACAAATCGAGACGAAAGGCATTTTTTCCAATCTTCTCCAAGATGGTGAATGGACCATACCAGATTGGTCGCAACTTCTTCCCTTCTCCCTTCATCCTTTCCTTGCTGACATGGAACCACACTTTGTAGCCCACTTGAAATTGATGGTTGACTCGGTGTTTGTCATGTCGAGCCTTGTACTGGGCTTGACTTTTCTCCAACTGCTCCTATACTGCTTGGTGAATCAACTGGATTTGTTGAATGAACTGCTATGCTTTGTCCCTGTCATCCCATCCACTGGAGTCATCTTCCCTTCCAAAGACCATATCAAAAGGGTCTTTTAGCAAGTAGCCAAAACATATCTCAAATGGTGAACAATGCGTAGATGAGTGCACTGCTCGATTGTAGGAATGTTGCACATATGTTAGATGCTCATCCCACAACTTAGGATGTTTCGCACAATAGACTCGCAACAAGTGTACCACGGTGTGGTTGACAACCTCTGTCTGTCCATCAATCTGTGGATGAAATGTCGTGCTTCTTTTCAACTTGGTGTCCATCATCTTCCACAGGCTAGTCCAAAACTCTTCAAGAAAGCGAGAGTCCTGATTTGACACAATCGAGGTGGCAGCCCAAAATGGACCCAAACATGCTGAAAGAAAAGATAAGCAGTCTTCTCTACAGTGATCTGCTTTTTACAAGGCACTAAAATTCACATCTTACTAAAACGGTCAACGATGACATACAAATAGTCATGACTTTTTGTAGACAAAGGCAGACCTCCTACAAAATCCATCGACACACTTTCCCAAGGACTACTCGGAATAGGGAGTGGTGTGTAGAGCCCATGTTTTCTATTAGAGGGCTTTGAAACAGAACACATCAGACACCCCTTTACATAGCGAGTCACAATGTTCTTCATATGAGGCCAAAAACAAAATCTTTGTACATGACACAAAGTTTTTTCAATACCAAAATGACCAGACACAAGGAAGTGTGGGCCTCCAGATTACATGTACCCTTTCTCATGTGGGTATGCACAAATTTCCAAGGTGATACAATAGTTTCCCCTGCAAGTGATAGTTGTCCACCTGTGAACCATGGGTTAGTTTTGCATAAATCTCCTTAAAGTCATCATCATTAGCATATTGTTCAGCATAACTTTCAAGAGATAACGAAGCATTATGCAAAATAACGGAAGCAGAAATAGGAGGGCAAGATAGCATATTGACCACTTTGTTGCTAGTGCCCTTCTTATACTTTATTACCAAATGAAACTACTGAAGAAAACCCATCCACCTAAAATGACGAGATTTCTGCAACTTGGTTTTCGACTGAAGATACTGCAAGGGTTGATGATCTATATGGATGATGGTCTCCTTGTTGATCAGGTAGTGTTTCCACTTTTTCACACTCTAGACCAAGGCATATAACTCCTTGTCATAAGTGGGATAGTTTATCACAGCCTGGGAGAACTTCTCTGAATGGTAACATATCAACTTCTTTTGTTGCATTAGTACAGCTCCCATGGCATATTCGTTGGCGTCTGTTTCGATCTCGAATGGCTGTTGGAGATTTGGTAAGGCCAAGACCAATGTGGTGTTGATCTTTTCTTTCAATGTTTTGAAGGACTTCTGCTACTTTCCTCCCATCGAAAGACTTTCTTTACACTTGTCAATGCATGTAAAGGTGCTGCAATAATAGAGAAATTGGCAGTGAATCTCCTCCAATACTGTAGTGCACCAAAAAAGCTGCGAACCTCGGTTACACTAGTAGGCTTAGGTCAATTTACAATTGCTTCAACCTTAGAAGGATCAATTTTTAGCTGACCATGACCAACAATATGACCTAGGTAAACCAAAGAGGTTTTCCCAAACTCACACTTTGACAATTTTACATAGAGTTTTTTGTTTTTCAATACATCAAGCACTTTCTTCACATGACATACATGTTCATTCCAACTTTTACTAAAGACAAGAATATCATCTAGATATACAAGAACAAATTCATCAATGAAAGGCCTAAATATATCATTCATGACCCTCATGAAAGTGGTTGGAACGTTGCAAATTCTGAATGGCATCACCATCCACTCGAACAACCCATGTTTGACCTTAAAGGCAGTTTTCCACACATCCTGCTCTGCAATTCGAACTTGGTGATAACCACTATGCAAATCCAATTTGGTGAAGTAGATAGCATTCTTTAACTAATCTAATAAGTCATCAATGTAGGGAAGAGGGTAACGATTTTCCACCGTGATTTTGTTTAGTGCTCGGTATTCCACGCACATCCTCCATGTGCCATGTTTCTTCGGCACTAAGACAATAGGTGAGCTGCATGGAGAAGTACTCAGTCTGATGACCCCTTGGTTCAATAGTTCCTGCACCTGCTTTTTGATCTCCCCCATCTCAATGGTCGACATCCGGTACATGCCAATATTTGGTAAAGGAGCATCACGCTGCAAATGGATCTCATGTTGGATTTCCCTCTTCGGAGGTAATCCCCTTGGTTCCTGAAACATCTCATCATAGTTAGAAATTAATTCACATAATTCATTTTTATGCACATGATCATAACCTTGGAAAGCATCGGATAATTCCACATCTTTCCCCCTTACAACCATAAGCATGCAACCCTTACTGGAATTCACCAACCTCTTCATTTGTCCTACACTTACAAGGTTGGCATTGATTTTAGTTTGATGATCCCTTACGATATATTCTACCCCATATTTTGTGATTTGGTATTTGTTTTCATGACGGAAGAATATTTCCTTTCTATCATATAGATATGGACTCCCTAACACCATGCCACAAATATCCAATGCTATCACATCAAGTTTTACCTCATCCATTAACTTAGAAGTGATCACAAATTTAACCTTGCACTGCTTAGTTACATTCAGTTTGGCTTTTTCATGTATCCATCCAAGTGGGTAAGGTTTTGAATGTGGTTTGGTTTCCAAGCCTAGCTTCTTTACCAAGGACTCTGAAATTAAGTTTGCTTGGGATTTGGTATCAAATAGAGTTTCCACTTTTGTATGATTTATGATAACTCTAATATGAAATAGCCCAATTCTCTTTCGTTCATTAGGAAGAGACTCATCTATTGAACTAGTGCCTTCATGTGATTCAAAATTAACATGAGGTGTAAGAGTACCTTTTGTTCCTACTATTGTGATTAATGCTTCATCTCTGGAATCAGATACAAGGTCTTGCTACACAGTTGCCATTGTCTTATGCTTGCCTTTTCCTCCATACTTATTTGGTCTCTTTTCTAGGTACAGTTTCCAACAATGATCGTCGTCATGACCTTCCTTTTTACAGTGAGTGCAATAAGGTCTTTCTCCTTCATCTTTCTTGGTTGATGTTGTCCTCTTCTCCTTTCCTTTTCCTTTCACTTTGGGTTTTCCATTTGGAGGTTTTAAAGGTGGTTTCTTGAAATGATCATCTCTTTCATTTTTGCCCCTGTTCTCAAGATGGATGGCCTTTACACTGGCCAAGTCAATAGTAGGTGGTTCAAACAATAATAATGAATTTCTAAGGTAACTATGTAATGATACAAGCCTCTTCATCTACCATGTTTCTCCTTCGATGTGCACGCCCTGCTTCAGGATCAAAAGACTTTAGTTTCCCTTCGCCTCTTCGGAGCCTGTTTCTTGTTAGCCTACAAACATGCAATTCATATCTAAAAAGACCTGCTCTGATACCACTTGATCCAAAATATTTTGCTTATAGATGTATCAAAGAATTACATTCATAAATTGTAGCTTAACATAGAAAACTTAATGTGCACATGAGAGAAGAGGAGAAACACATAAAACATAAAAGAACACAACAAGACTTATGGAGTTTGTCTGACTTGGACTACGTCTCTCGGCCCTGCTTGATCAATGGGGAGACCTTCATTCATTAAGTGGCATGAGAAAGAAGAGTACAAGAATGAGTTACAAAAAAGGAGTTTTATACCTCCATACTGAAAAATGGCTGAAAAACGCAGAACTCTGATGGAGAAACGGACAATGCCATTGTGTTTGTGGCGTTAAGAAATGTTGAAACCCTATAAAATTTGTCAAAATCTGACAAAGTGAAAATTCGGCCCTCTTGCAAAATTTTGCGTCGAACTGTATGCACTGCCTCCTCTCCCTAGGCACACTGATAAACTACATTTAAATAAAACTTGGCTGGCAGATTTCTCAATGAGACCGTTGGCTGAGTTCGTTAAGGATCTATTTAATGGGGAGGAGGTCGAGCAGTTAAACCCTGCCTCCTCCTTTTTTTATACGTGAAATCTCTTTATTTAAATGAACCCCTTTTTTATATTATTGGTTGGGTGGGGCCCACCTTGGGTGGCCCGCCCACCATACCTGCCTCCCCCCGACTCTCTTGTAATAAGTGGTGGTTGGCTTGTTTCGTTTGGGCGTGGTTGGGTTTGTGCCCCAAGGGCCGGCCCACCACCCATTATGTTTATTGAACCATGCTCATTGGGTGTGAGTTGTGGGGTGGTGGGGTCATGGCCACCCACCCTGTTTATTGTTATGACAGTTCCGTGGTGTGGGGGAGGGGCGAGGGGCCATGGCCCGCCCCTCCATAATTATGTTGAATTGGTTATGAGTTGGGGTGGCAAGGTTGGTGCCCCGCCACCCCCTTTTTTTATATTTTTTTTGTTTAATAAAACAAAATGTGCAATTTTGGAAATTCGGTTTTGGACCGAAGGAGTCATTTTAATGAGGCAACAATTTTTCCCGGAATCTAGCCGAAGTTGGCCAGATTCCATCCACCAGAAAAAGTCCAAATTGTGCCTTCATTAATCCTGCCCAATCAACAAAAAGTCAATCCAACTTTGACTGCTTATATCTCCTTCATCCAGACTCAGATTGGAGTGTCGTTCGCACCATTGGAATCAGGGTGACGAGCACTTTGATCTAATGTCAAGTTCATCGTCTTTCCACCACTTGGAATTTTGAGCCTTTTCCATGCCACTAGTGTCTGGAGATCCTCCTGGATCAGTCTTGCTATACCCACACCTGCTTGACTGACAGAGGTTCTTAATACATTGACCCAAAGTGAGGTCCTGTTCAGAACCAGAATGGACAATGAAAGGAAGGTGAACAAGGTTTGTCCCAATCCAGGACGAAGATTGCGACAGGGCCCACCCAAGGTCCAATGGAGGGTTCTTCTACAAATTTAACTTCTTGCTATTGCCACCTGCAAAGAGAGTGCTAGGATGAGCATACCATATCAAAGATTGAGGCGCTGCTAAAAGAATATTAAGATCTATTTCCGTAGAGTTTTTCTTAGATGAAAGGAATCACGGAAAGGATGGGAGAAATGAAAATTGAACTAGAACCAATCTTTGCACTATCAAGAAAGAGAATGCATTTCTGCTATCTCCCTCTCTCCATATCAAGACACGGAAGGCAAAAGTTAAAATGAATTCTCACTAATTAAACTTTGTGTTAACTATTACTAACTATTAACTTAAAATTATTATTAACTATTAACTAACTATTAATCTAATAATTGATTCTTGTTCAATGGTATAATATTAAATCTGAAGATGCAGAATGGTACAAAATGACACCTAAAGAATCTTATTATAAAAACCCCTTACAGCATAATTAAATCAAATCTAATACAAAATGAACCAAATTAAGTATATGGTTTGCGGTTATGTCATATCATAAGATTGTTGGCACTTGATGACAGCGTCCCTTCACCTTTCATTTCTTGGAATCTAGACAATGTTGACATTACATCCATCCCTTTGGAAGATGGAAATTGGTTTACGGTAAAGTTTAAGGCGTGTTCATATTTAAATGGTGAAGAGATTTAAAGTCATTACTGTAAGTAAATTGATAATAATAACTACTAAAGAAACATTATTAATTGTCTTTTTTTCCATATTATAAAGAATCTAGTTGGGTCAAATTGCTAATCTCATCAAATATTGGTTTAAAATATAAACCATCTTGCCCATAACATCCGTACAATTATTATTGATTTTAATAATCTGGACTTTGGGTAATAAATTGGTGCATCCGATGACACCTTACTTAGATGCCTTTATCGTACGAATTGGTTTACCTCCACTTTTCTTTTCTTTTTTTATTGTAAATTAGCGTTGCATATTAAATTTATTATTTTGGTTAATTATAGTGTAAGATTTTATTCATTGAGATTTGAATTGAGCAATTTATTTTTTTGAAAATAAGGAAATAGGTTGATGGCTCAAGATCTCGAGACATTTTACTAAAGTGAAATTTTGTCTTTTACAAACTGTTATAAGGTTATTTTAATTGATTATTTTAAGTGATGTAATTTTATTTAAATAATAGTGATGTGTTAACATGTATTCATGGATAATAATTTATAATAGTTGACTTCACTATTAATTTGACAACTAAATTATGATAAGTTTTCTCATTATTTAAGAAGAAAACTATAATAGATTTCGTTTTTATTAAAAATTATGTAAAAACAAATAATTTTTTCATTTTAACTAAAATTTCAAAAATTGTGAATTTTGCATTTTAATGTTCTACTAAACCCTTAAAAAAACTCAAATTATATAAATTATAAAACTCAAACTTCCCATTTCAAGAAATTATTACTAAATTTTAAACTAATCTAAATTAAATTATATATAATTATAATATAAAATATATCATCTATATATAAGTATTACAACATTATTAAAATCCAATTACACCTCCATACACTATAAAATTATAGGCTTTTATCCTCTCCAATATATATATGATATACAAAGCAATATAAAACTCTAACACCTCCATTACACTATAAATTTAGCTTTATCCTCTTTTGTGCATTCAAATTATATGATGCACTTACCGATGAGAAGTCCCCATCCTTTCAAAAGATTCAAAGGCATTTATCTTAGTATAATTGGTTGCCAAATATGGGTTTATTGTGATATCCACATAAATTGGCGGAAACGGTCACGAATAGCGAGAAGGGTTGATTCCCAATGCACTTTTTACGATGAGAATTTTTTTTCCTCTAAGTATTTTAATTGTGTATAAAGCAAAAGTCTTATTTTTAAGTTATAAATATTTAAATTTATATTATATTATTTTTCATTATTATTTTTTAAAGTTTGGGGATGTTATATATTTATGATGTTTAATTTTTATTTTGATAGGGGATAGTAAAGATTTGAATTCAAGATTGTTCGGTGAGACTTTTATTTCTACAATCATGCTAATTAAACTATTGAACAAACATTTTTCCACTATTATTAATATTCATCGCTATATTATATATATATATATATATATATATATATATATATATTAATCTACTATATAACATATTATTTTTTTTATATATATACTTAATTATTAAATTTAAGCTATTTTTATTGATAAATTTTACTATTTTTTTTTTCAAGAAAAGTATTCATAATTCCAGTCAGATAAATGAAGAAATTATGTTTGGTATATACATTTACTATGTTTTATTGATAAATTTTAACTTAATTTTTTAATTTATTGTGAAGAAAAATATTTGTAACTCGAATCATAGATAAATGAAGAAATTATGTTTTGTATGCACACTTTCAAAGTGTATTCAAGAAAATATTCATTAAAGATTAATACAAAAAGTATGACTGAGAATAAAGAAACTAATCCTCCAAAATGAAAATAGAGAATTACACACATAAACATGCTAATCAAAAAAAAAAATTATTCTAGTCCATATGAACATATAACAAAAACGTACAAGGAAATGGTGAGATTACCATTGTATCATAAATATATAAAACAATCCAAAAAACATGTGTGGAATCTCGTCATGTTAGATCCAGAGAGAGTGAACTGATACCATTTGTAGAGAACAACAAAAACAGAACTGCGAAAAATGGATCCTGAAAACAAAAACTGACATCCACATGCATCATAAACTAGTCCCTGAACAATGATGATGTGGCTATTCTACTTGTTCATTTCCATGCCCATTATGATGCAAAATCTTTCTCCAAAAGGAGGCCATCTTTTGATAAGTTATCTACATCTCGGTTCTTTTCCATAAAAATGGGTGAACATGAAAAAGATGTGAAAGATACAACAATACGATAAATCTCCTCAATAATCGGCCTGAGAAATATGTTCTTGCAAGAAATAATTCCATTGAGACATTTTATAGCTAGCTTGGAATCCCCATATATGTGATTTCGTGAACATCCATTCTCTTTTGCAAATAGTAGAATATATTTACAAGTGAGGAGCTCTGCTCTATTGTTAGTCCCAGGATCCAAGCCCATCTTGACTTTGAAAAAGTGGTTTGGGGAGAGTAATAGAATAAAAGCACCACCACAATGTTTTCCATTATCAATATAAGCTCCACCAAAATAACCCCATGGATTGGAAGGATCAATACTTTTAGAGGAAATCACCATGTGAGCAGCAAAATATTTTTCCTGTGGAAAATGGCTTAGTATGGCCAAAAATTCGCCAACTATGTGTGATGGACCCAAAACCTTATCTTGGAAGATAGTCTAATTGCTAGCCAACCAAACCCCCCATAAAATGATAAAGGGAAGGGCTTTGATGGAACGACATAAGGAATTGTAGTACCATGAATGCCAAGCCTCCTTCGGACTCCCACTCATCCATGATATTGGGTGAAACAACACTGATATGCCTATATGTCAGACGTTTTGGAATAAATGGCATTCCATGAATACATGAATAGTGTTTTACCTATCATTTTGACAAAGATAAGACCATCCAAGACCACACATGTACCTTTGCTTAAGGACATCCCATGTGGGAACCTTCTTCATCATAAGACGCCACATAAAAATTTTAGATTTTAGAGGACATTTGGCTTTCCATACTTCCTTCCACCACCATTTCAACTCAAAATCCAAATTATCAGCAATAAGATAAATAAAACCCAGCTTAGGAGAATATATACCAAAGGGGGGAATACACCATATAAGTTCATTAGTCCTATCTGATAGATGAAAATGACCATCAGCTAAGGCATGGATGTAATCTTGCCATGAAGCCATGTTACCCAATTCCTCAATAGATAAGCATCCTTGATGCCAAAACGATGGTCAAATGTGATTTACAATATGTGCCAACTTGCTAAAACCATGATCCTTGAACCATTCAACCAAAAGGGGAGGCAACAAATGATGAAAACCAAAACCTAGCCATGGTTCGAGACCAAGTCGAACCTTATCACCTCTAACAACCCACCAATTAAGACCATTTCCAATGATATCAAAAGTATTTAAAACAACTTGCCATATTATGGAAATATTCAATTGAGGTTTCTTTGGTCTTCGAATCCAGTCCTCAAGAGAAAAATGAGTTATATGTTTATGATGAACCACTAATGTCCAAATACTTTCTATAGGAATCAAACGTCACCCACATTAATAGTAACAAAATCTTTAGATAAGTGGAATAGATTCTTTAATCCCTAACCACCTAGAGCTTTTGGTTTGGCAATAGCATCCCATTTAACCGATGGCAATATTCCTTTTTCTTTCTTCCCTCAACAAAGAAAAAGGAGAAAAGTCACCTAATTTTCTCCAAAATACTTTTGGGGGTCCAAGCTATAGTAGCCTAGTATATCGGGATCACCTCTAACACTGATTTAATAAGAACCAAATGACCAACTTGGGAGATCCATATTTGACACCAACATCTCAAAATCTTATCCACCTTAACAGCTAGCTAGGCCCAATCCTCTTTACAATAACCATTAGGCTTCAGATGAAAACCCATATATTTTAATCTCTATTCCAAAGGCTTTAAGTAAAAGGGATTAAATTGAGACATGTGACTAAGCTCCTCATCTAAAAGATTATGATGTGAAATAGTGGATTTCTGAACATTGATTCGCATATTAGTGGTGCACCCAAAAAGAGGCAATAAGTCCACCAATATTGATATATCCCTCATAATGCCACCAGTAAGAATTAATATATCATCAAAAAATAACAAATGAGATATAGCCATATTTTGAGCTATAAGCACACTATGGAAATCCTGTAGAAATTTTGAATAATATGAAACTTATTCATAGAGATTATCCCTATTATACACTAATTGCAGAATACATGCATAATACATAACCTCCTCTACGTTGATCATCAATTTGCAGTATTAAAGAAACATCAAGCATGCGCACATTGAAGCATCAATCACACATATCAACACAGTATGTACCCGGGGAAAGCATAAAGTTGAAAACCCCCAATTATCTGTATATTATATTGATTGAGAACATGTAACAATACATAGTACAATACTCCTCGCAAGTACTCAGTACTATCTCCACCTGTTACACACAAACTAAGCTCAGATCTGAATAATCAACTGGCTCAAATCTCCTCCGTTTACTTGCCCTGGCTCTCACTGACAATCATACATGAGAATACACTGAAATGGATGAACAAACCTCGTATTTTCCTTGTGTAACACTACGCAATCTCTTGGCAATAACTCAACCCATTGATTGTGGCAAATCTCATGCACAACTATAGTCACAATGACAGCTGTCCTTGCCCTTTCACTCACCTCTAACACTGTCCCACTGAACTGTCCATGGCACTGAGTTAACTGATGTATTCTTCAGTTTTCCTTATGATTTAATAATTAGTGAATTAATTATAACTAATTCACACCACTCATCCACTAGTGGTATTTTTTTAGTTAGACTAAAATACACTAGTTCAATAAGTCAACGAAACAAACTCCATCAACTCCTCCAATCAACTCCACCAAACTCAATCTACTATGAGTTTTTTCTACTGAAAGTCCTTCATCAATAGCTAAGTAAACCATGAGGAACACGTATTTCTTCTGGCATTGCATTGCCACATCTGTACTCGAAACTGAAGTGCTCCAAGAAATAAGAATAGTTTAATAGTCCAAATAATAATTAAGAGATAATAATTTCCTACTGTCTATTTTTAGCCTAAGAAATCAAAAAAGACTCCGCCCATATGTCTAAAATAGAGGTCCATCTATTTTTACCAACATGACCAATCATCCACAAATAGCATCCTGCAACTCATAGACCATGATCCATATGTCTAAAAATAGACTTAGTCTAAAATAGCCTGCGGGCACACTTAGTGAAGGTGACTTCTTTTCACTAAGCTCCATCATCTTGTTGCATTTTCAACAAATCCCCCTTTCTCTTTGCCTCCAATAGAAGTCAGCTTAGACCCTCCACCACCAACAAGAAGAGTAGAGGATATAGGGGAAAACCCTAGCATAAACCTCTTTGAGCATTAAAAAATGGGGAGGTTGAACCATTATGAGCATAGTGAAAGACACAGATTGAATCCAAGACATAACCAAATTTATAAAATCCAAACTAAAACTCAAATGTGTAAGGAGGAACCTAATATAGATCCAATTTACCCAATTTCAGGATTTTGATAAACCAATTTTGATAAAAACAACTTTCATCATATGCGTTTTGATATTGTGTAAAACTTCCTAAGCCAAATTGATGGACCCGTGAATTTGTCTACCCTCAAGGAAAGAAAATTGTTCAGAGAATATGATTAATTTTGTAAGTGATTACCCTATAAATAACATTATATATGGCATTTCATAGGGAAATAAGCCTAAAATTAGAGAAGGAGAGAGGGTGATTTGATTTAGGGATAAGATCTATAAAGGTAGAACTTAATGCAAGATAAATACGACCCTCCTTCATAGACTCTTCAATGACAACAACTAATTATTGACCCTATGTATCAAATAGGTCAAGGAAAAATTCATCCCCCCAACCATCCATCCCATATCCCTTTAAAAAATGTGCAACACCACCTTAAACTCCTCACCTAATATGTTTTATCAAAATAATGGATTGACCCAAAACCAAGGGAGAAATCTTAATTCACATTATGGATTTCATGCTCCGACAATTAGAATATAGGACATGTTTAGTGTTATATCCCATAGTCATACTCCCAAAGTGACCAAAATCAGCCATCACTACAAAATACAGGCCCTTCAAAATTCCTTCAAGACATGTAGAGATTTTCTCTCAATTCCCCAGAGTTTCTTGGAGAAAAATAATATCTAAAAAATTTGCCTCAACAAGCCTTTCATATTGAGATCCCTACAATTAAAAGACGTAAATTACATTGGGGTGAGGCAGAAAGGGCTTGGATATCTCTAAGGGCCCTTCGAATAGAAAGTTGTTTTCCAGCAACAAGGTCAAATCCTGCTTTTGCCTTCACTATGTGAAGGAGATATTTACATCCACAACTCCATCCCTCCACCATAGATAGAGATAGATGACCCAAACCCCATGTGATACCCCCTCCTTAAGAAACCACCATTCATGATTGAATATTGTATAAAACATCATTTGATACGTTATATTTGGAAGGAAGGAAGATGGAGAAGACAAATATCCTAGGGAAAGGATAATAGGAAAAATAGTAGGAACCGAGTGAGAAGACAGGTTCAAATTATGGGGAGAGGAGCTAACATTAATAAACTTTCTAAAGCCAGTGAAGAGACATGACATTGAGAAACAAAAATGCAACAATCAATAGAACAAGAATTTGAAAAGGAAGACGGGGAGCATGACATAATACCTTCAGTTTTCGAGGCTAAGGAAGCAATATGATGAACCTCAAGATGAGAACCATCAGATGTATAAATATCATCATGTTTTGAAGTAGTAGCATCCAGAAAAACATAACAAGTAGTTGTATGCATCGATGCTTGAGAATAAGACCCCGAATCCAAGCCACCCACCCAATGAACATCGTAGGGTATGTGCATCTTCTTGTGCATCAGAAGCATGCACTATTTTTTTTTGTCCCTATATTGATGGCAACAACAACACCTAAAAGGAATACCTTCATAGTCCAAAACAATTGGGTCCATTCTATAACCCAAGTCCATAGCCCCTAGAAGCCTACCTCTAATTTCCACATTGATGAGAATACGAGCCATAAAAGGGTCTCCAATGGAAAGGTATGAAGAATCATGCTCCAAATAAACCCCCATTTGGTTTCCAATGTGTTGAAAAATTTCCTCATGCCACATATGCATTGGAAGACTGATAATGTGAACCCAAACAAGAATCGAGTCAGACCACTCACACCAAGCATCGAAAAGGGGAGTCCAATTTTTTAAAATAGTAAGAGAGGATTCAATTTTAATGACCTTCCCCTTAATGAGATTTGGGTCTGCCTCCTCCTGAAAAATCAAATGAATCTAGGCTATTGCTAGTACTTGAACAATGACAAGGTATTTTATCAAAGGCCTAATAAAAAATTCCACTCATTCACAAAGGAAAAGTAAACCAAATTTTCGGTCTCGAATCCTACCAACCAATAAATTTCGCTTGAAATCTTCCACCTGATGAATGGCCACATAAAACCCCATAATAGAATCCATCTGTAAATTTTTGTTCTGCTTAACATATTATCCTTTCCTATGTTTACCCTAGGAAAAAATGTGTCTTTGCAAGATGGATCTTCCACCAATTTAGTTGAAACCTCCTTTTCAGAAACCCTCACTCCCTGAACTTCGAGAAAATACTTCCCCTCCCTCGCTTGGAGGACCAAATATTTCAAATGATGCTAAATGAAGATAATATCAGAGAAATAGATAGAAGGGGTAACACAGAAGAGACCCCAAGAAAAAGATATCCCTCGCAAAAACCAAGGCCCTTGGATGGATTAGCATAAATAGTAGGTAAAGAAGGACCAAACCCTAAATATTGAGATGCAAGAGATACTAAAGGTGGCACAAATAGGATTTGAATACCAACACACCAAGAAGGTGAATGAAAGCCCTAGAAACAATCGATGGCTGATGAAAAGTTACCAGCATTTAAAAGCCTAGCAATGGAGAAAACCTCATTTCCACCAGCCAAAATTGAACCCAAAATAGGTTACATAGGGGATTCTAATGGAGGAGAAAATGACAAATCGATCAAACAAATAACAGGTTCACCATCAAAACCATAAATAAGCAGTGATTGTTAGGTCCAAATGATTTGTGAATCTGAGGGCACAAGATTGTAAACAACAACTTCCTCGTCCCCCATTTCCAAGGGACACATCATCACCTTGTCATCAAGGGAATGTCTAGGAAAGCACCACCTGAACAGGTGCAAAAAAATGTGGACAAATAATATTACATGATATATCTTTATGCTAGAATTTCATTTTACATAGTTTTTTTTTTCAAAAATGCACTCTCATCTTTCCAATAAAACCTTATGGCATGTTTTAGGAAAGATAACACATATTTCGTACACATAATTATTATCTGTATTTAAACTTTAATCAAGTTAGTTTATTATGGTTTCTCTAAGTTTACTCTAGATTCAATTATCAGTGCAGTTTTAAATTGAAAATTTTATTTTTCAAAACTTAATTATATATTAGTGAAAATTCATCATAATGATTTAAACTCAATTATTAATACACCTTTTTAAATTCACCATATTTTAATTTAATTCTCAAAATTATATACTATTTTTAATATTTAATTAATTATTTTTAAAACATTTTAAACCTATTATATTATGAATCAATCCTTTTTTGTAGTTGTTAAAGAATTTAAGGAAATCCTAAACTAACAAAAATAGAAATATTTTAAAATATAAACTCAATAAATTCACACAGAGGAATTGAAACTTAAAACTAAAGAGAAAAAAACATTCTTCCCAACACCCAAACCATATTCATTCTAACTTTAATAAATAAAATTTAATATATTTAATATTAATTAAATGTTTTTTAAAAAAAAATCATAAATAATATTAAATTGGATTCACATTTCTTACACATCAAATATTGTTCATTAAAATTTAGACTTTTAAAAACCATATGCCATTCTAACTTTAATAAATAAAATTTACATATCATTTAATTAAATTAATTACAATATAAAAAAAATCATAAATAATTTAATTTGAATTCCATTTCTACACATCAAACATTGTTCATAAAATTTGACTTTAAAAAATTTGAATAATTTTAAAACAAAGTAAGTCAATATTTTTTTAATCATCTAAATACACATAAATATATCTATTTGAAAACAAAACTATATAAATATCCAATAACAAAGGTCGTTAAAGAGGATTTTTAAGTTTCAATTAAATTGAAAATATTTAAGAAGAGTTAGCATGACAACTTTTGGTTTGATTTCTAACATATTCTTTTAATTGAAAACTTTAATTATAAGCAACAAAGGTCGTTAAAGAGGATTTTTAAGTTTCAATTAAATTGAAAATATTTAATAAGAGTTAGCATGACAACTTTTGGTTTGATTTCTAACATATTATTTTAATTGAAAACTTTAATTATAAGGTAGATTGTGTCATACTGCAAGTTTATCATAGATAATCTAAGTTCAATTCATAATGAACGATTTATTATGTTTACTCTATTTTTAATTATTAATATTAATTTTTAATTTAAAAAAATAAAAAAAACTTAATACTTAATGCTTGTCATATTTATAATTAAATTTGATTTTTTTACTTTATTTATAATTGTATATAGGTATGGTGTTAGCTTTATTATCACTAGATAATCTAATTAATTCATAATGAAACAATTTTTTAGGTATTCTATTTTTTAATTATTAAATAACTTTTAATTAAAAAAATCTAATATTAATGTTGTCAATTTTTATAAATATAAATTATGATTTTTTTTTAAATTTAATTTAAATTTATTGGGATGGTGTATAGGCTTATTATGATTATGTCTATATCTTTCTTTTTCTACGTTCAAGGATAACCTAAGTACACGGGGGATTTGAAACCGGTGACCATTGGCAAGGGTGCCTTAATATCGCACCCCCATTTCACCATCAATCCAAAGGCCATGAGCATGATTATGTCTATAATTAATTATTAACATTCTTTTTAATTAAAATTTTAAACTGTATGTAATTAAATTGGGCGGAATAGTTGTAATATTAGTAAAAACTTTTAATTATAATTAGTTAAATTTCAATTTCAATATATTATTTTTAATTGAAATAATAATAATATAGAATGAAATTATCTCACAAAGGCAAATGTTAGTATTATATTAATGAGAGATGTTATGATATTCAAGGGATGATATTGACACTATTATGTTAATGATGTTGAAAGAAGATGTGATACATCAATTTAAAAATTTGCATCTCTAAATTAATTTTTAGATTGATAATTTTTTTTTGATGGATTTAATGTTTTATAAATCATCATGGTCTCACATTTATCATACATATGAAATTATACCCCACTTACACTTAGATCTCACACATATAATTAGAAAAAGTGTAATGCAAACCCAACATAAAGGACATATCACTATAATAAGATAATATAAAACAATACAGGAATACAATCACATGCCAAAGATAACCCACAAAGCATGCTTAGAAATGAATGCCAAAAGAATGTAATCATTTAAAAAACAAAATATATATATATATATATATATATAATTCAAAAAGAAAGTTTTATGAGCAAGCAAGTGGAATTTGGATAGGGAAAGACCTCTCCACAATAAGAAAGAGTAAAATCATTTACAACCCAACAAATATATAAATAATTAAAAAAATGTATCAACCAATAAATTGAAATTTCTCTATACTAAGTTTGTGATATAACAATAGAATTTGGATATAGAAGGGCCTCTCTACAAAAAGAAAGAGTGAAATCATTTAAAACACAACAAATATATAAATAATTAAAAAAAATATATCAACTAGTAAATTGGAATTTGACAAAAAGATGTCTCTATAA